>JACXSJ010000091.1:160754-204116 GCA_014851325.1 Pentalonia nigronervosa | reverse complement strand
CCGCCGCCGCCGCATTTCCGTTTTTCGTTTTTATTGTCGCCAGCCAGGCGGTGGGCATGCAAACAATTTTACACTAGTGCACACACCACTGCAACGTAAACACAGGAGTGATAAAGTTTTTTTCGTATTAACATTAATAATATTTTTTTAGGTATCGCGGCACCGCCGTAATAGGTCGTTCGGTGACTAATATTTTTCATTTTGCTATTTTTCGTGATGCGTTTTGTACATTCGACGGCGGCGTCGGTTCCGATTCCTCACCCCTTCCGAACAGTGAATTTTTTATACTACTTCATTTTATTACCATCCGGCACCTCGGGCTCGCCGTATTATATTATATTATTATGACTATGTACCTACCTACATTGCGCGACAAACACGCCATTTCGATATTCAAGTCGATTACTACTCCTTTTTTTCGGGGGTAGAGCTAAAACACATTTCCGGACACACGCGACATTTCGTGCCAGAGTCGTTTTCCCCCGGGGCACTCTCGCCGCCCCTCGACCTGATCCGGAAAAGACGCATTTCACCCGTCCAAATTGTGATTGGACAACGTTGAACTTTTCTCTAATTTTCTTTTTTTACGCTTCTTTGTCGAGTCTTGTGCAACGTCGATTTTCGATCTATAACCATTACATTCGTATATACGAGACGAAACCATATTAGAAACAACTTTGTACATACATTTTTTTCACTTTTCGTCGTCCTGTTTTTATATTGACGTATTGCAGCTCAGCGGCAGTTTAAAGTTTACACAATATTTTTCCCTCGTTCGGTACATAATATATTAAATAACATATATTTTATCGATTAAATTATATAATAATATTATGTCGTAGTACGTATATAATTCGTTTGAATATAAAAATTCGATTTTAAAAATGCAACATTTTTTGTTCATACGTAGTTACCTATAATACTATGTTTTTTATGTATTTATTTAATAATTAATAACTACGCGCGTGTGCCACGGTACGTTTTTAATCTGTTTACACAGTTGTTCTTCGGTTTATTCTAATCGATATTTTTCTGCGGAAAAAGGAGCCGTATAATTTGTTATAACTTATGGCGGTGTACTCCACAAAGCAATACGATTTCAGAAAAATGAAATAACCCATACGCGTTTGTATCCAATTAATTTTATATACGGCAGTTAAGTCTCAGCTGGAAGTAAGCCAAGCTGTAATTTGTCGTATTAAACGTTGTACATTTCAGTTAGCTTAGTTTCTGAGTGGTTTAATTCGATTCCGTTTATGTCCGTGCTTGTACAATAATATCAAAATATAATTCATAGCAAATATTGAATAAGTTTGTAATATTCAAGTAATAGTTTAAACTACCAAACTATCTTTCGTAGGTTATCGCAATATTATTGATATTACATTCAATTATTCAAAAAATCTGTTAGTTTGCCATTACACACTTTGTTCAATCATAAAGTTTATCAAATAATATATTATGCTGCAAGTTGTAAGTATTTATTATTGAACTGCTCGCAATTTACTAAACGTATATCCAAACCATAGAAATAGGTAGTGTATGGCCATACCATACATTTTAATTCTAACCATACCGAAGTAAACAATTGTAAATTATAATATTTCAGATTCTTAATTTGTAATATACTATAAATACTACAGCTATGATAGGTAGTTTTTATGTATAGTTCACACACAAAACAGTCATGAATAAACTAAAAAATTGTAGTCATAATAATATTCATATTCTTTTTTTTTTTAAGTATATAAATTTGAAACAAATACAGATGTATGTTTTGGCTCGAGATTTAATTTAAATGTAAGCATGTTCAAAACCGCTTTAAATCCGATAAATTTACGATAACTATCTATAAGCATTTTTTTTTTTTTTGTAATATGCCACATAACTCAAGTAATTTTGTGCATTTGTGTGTCTCCGTGGAGTTTTAGTGCCGAAGCCCTGGCACAGCTGTTATCTTGGCTCCGGACCAATGAAGAACTGTGGCGCCAATCGTAAAGCGCAAGGGACATAGCGACGTGGTGGCGTCCATGGGGTGCAAACGGGTAGCGGAGTGGAAAGTTTATGGGCTGAGTAAAAATATTGATGTCCGTGCTACAGTCTAGGAATTGAAGTAATTTTAGTGGCTCTACCACTGAAAGAAGATTACTCTCTCCGACAAAAAAAAAAAAGAACGAAATGAAACTCTTGGTTTTCTATACGAATTAACACCGACAATGTGTTCAAAGAAAATCCTAAACAAGTATTATTTCAAAATTATTTGTGATAATACGTCCTGTAAGAAAACTCTTGGCTTTTGAAAAAGTTCATTCTTAGTTTTAGGAACACCGTTTCTTTTATTGTATGGTCATATTATTTAACTGTCTAGTTTTTCGACAAATAAATATTTTTTAAAAATTAACAAATATTATTCAATGACGTTTCATACTTTACGAGTAAATAGGATAATTTAACGGGCATATTGAATAAATTTATAACTTAAGACTTGTAAGTAAATTTAAGAAAGCATATTTAATTTTAGTCAAAATATTTTTGTTTCAGTAATTTTTTGTGTGGTTATATTTACCATAATAACATACACATAAGTCATTTATTTTGTTGTGTTTATTAAACTTGTCACTTTTATAAAAACAGCCATCGTTCACGCTTAAACCTAGGTCGTTTGCATGTCCGTGCAAATTAACAAAGCACGATAGTAGAAAAGAAAAGAAAAAAAATTATATTTAAGATGTTTTAAAAAATGTTTATAACTCAAAAGTTTTAACGATAAAATCGTTATTTATGAGTTTATTATTATTAACGGCAAATATCTTATGACCGCAAACAAAAATTAACTCTGAGCTCTTTCTTTAATATAAATGATCGTAAATTTTGGTTAAACATCCACATTGTATACAAGTATACAATATAATATACGTATATATAAGTACTTGAAACACATACACACATATACTATAGACCGTTGTCGGTCTACACACTAATTAAACTCAGTTGGTGGTGGTGGGGAGGTTACATTTTGAAAGAGAGGCAGGAAAATATTACCAACAAAAAGGAAAAGATTGCAATATATCACTTGGCGTATACAAGCGGTATTTATTTTATGGAGCTCCGCAACAATTTTCCTAAGTAAAATGAGATTTTCTTTTTTTTTAAACCAAATGTTTACATTTCTCAAAGCTGTACAGATCACACTGTTCGTATTCGCACAGCAGCAGTACAAGGTACTATAATATTCATGGCCAATATTAAAGTCATAAATATTAATAAAATCTTTACTTTTGTACACCGCGTGTGTTGCCTAGTAGCTGTTGTAGCCCACTCGTCTTTTGTGAATTTTTAATCTCTCGGGCTCGTCCCTGATTCACTGAACGACGAGTGTTTGTCCTGGGCACACTGCTGCAGAGACACTGTTGCGGCGTCGCCATTCAACTCGAGGACCGTGTAATAATTACACAGAGGTCGATGTTTTGCACGTGAAAACAAAATTAATATCATGCCAAAGAGTATATTATTATTATTAACATCTCCGTCGCGTGTAATAATAATATACACCCCGCCTTACACCACCACCCCACGGTCGTCATGGTGACACCGAGCTATCAGCTCGCGTCGTATGTCGTGCCGGCGAAGAAAGCAGTAAAATCAGTCTAAGCGGATAATCTCCGATGGCGCCGAAAGGCTCGTTTCCGCGTTTTAAAGGGATCCAAAAATCATTAGTCTAATATACTGCGAGCAGGCATTATATATATTATAACCCCCGTGAACCTCACCCTTCCGATGGAAACCAATTTCCCGTGTGCGCGTCACGCCCTTTTCCGGGTCGCCCCATCCCCTCCGCCGCGCGTTCGTGTATATATCAGGCGTCAGCCCGAATTGCCATTTGTATACATTTCCAATGAGAACGAGCGATGGAACAAACAAGAAAAAAAAATAAAAACAAAATATAAAAATCTATAATCTAGGTTAACGTTGAATAATTGACTTTGAACGGAACGCCGCACACGAAGGGGAGAAGATTGTTGGGGAGCGGTTAAATGTTTAATGCACGGAGGAGTGGTAAAATAGACTATTGGACATGACATCCGTTGCATAAATGATTCAAAGTGAAAAGTATGGAGGTTAAAAATAACGATTGACCGCCCCTATACCTAGGTGCTGGTACAAAGCACTATATATTGCTCGATTTATTCCACACAAACAATGACACGGCTTAGAATACCTATATTATATAGGTACAACTATGAACTACAGCATATGTTATCAGATAAAAAAAGTATTAAATTATTTGACTTTTACACTTTAAGCATAATACGTTTTCTGTAATTAAATAAACCCAAGGTTGTCATTGCATTCGTTTAAGGGAATAAGTAATTACCCGGTTAAAACATTTGTAATAACACTTGCAAAGGAAGGAATATATTATATCATAATATTATCATTGTATGCTTCTAACAATTGGCGCGGTGCGTTGGCTGCTACCAGTCACGTTTTACGACCGAGAGTAAGCAACGCCCGCTACTACTAGTTCCCGGATGGGTGACCATTCGGGTTTTGTAGTGATAAAAACCTTGCCACACAAACATACACGTATTAAAAAACCATACAGTACCTTCCCCTACGGTTCCATAGGCTAATGACCTTAGATGCCAAAGCCTAAACCCTCCTCTCCACCAAAAAAAAAAAACAATTGGTATTTCTGTAATGTTGTTCAGTTATTCGTGACATAACAATCACGAAAGACTTATTATTTTCGTTATTGAAATACACTCACAACACAGTACCACATTTAATCACATCTAGTGTCTACCAATAATTAATTAGGAGGGCGATTAAACAAAACAATACCTAAACGAATAAAAAATTTAACTGATTTAACAGTATCTAACATACATATACTAATTTATTATGAATGTTTTAATTATTTTTATTCATCAAACGAATTTAAAATTTAATTTATAATGAATAAACAGTTTGGTTTATGTATAATATTTGGTTTATAGCATAATTTTTAAATGTTCAAAATAACTAGTGCATAATTACATATGAAATTACTCGATCAAAGATTTAAAAATATATTTTGAATATTAATAAGTTAATGAGAGAATAGTAATAATTATCATACAGATTTATCATTTCATGTTTGAATAAAATAAATATGAAGGTTTAAATTTTAAGCAGATATAAAGTTGTTTTACATTTTTTAACATTATTAATTGTTAGTTGTCACCGTTAATCGTCTAAAATGCATTATGATTATACGAGTTTGAGCATGAATTATTATAACGCACAATAATTAATCAACTACATCTAATCATTTAAATGTTTTCTAAATAATTAGTTAAATCGCTAGGTACTGATATAATTTGTATAAATTATAATCAATCTGGATTAAATTAATATTACATCGATGAAATGTTGTTGTAGTGTAGTTGTACACGTCATATTGGGTATGTATACATTCTTACAGTAAAAAAGCCATTTGTCTTAATATTTGTTTTACTAATAAATAAAATATATAAATATTATAATTGAGCATATAATTGAATGACGCTTTATATTAAAATCAAATGATATTAACACTAAAACAGATATGTATCATTTTCCGAACATATTATTACAGACGAATTAATATATTCAATGGTCGGTCTGAATAATCTCAGTACATTAAGGTATAAAATATATTCTAAATATTGCACATAATAATATTATAACTATGCATAACTTCACGAACTTTTTCTCAACAATAATTATGATGCAATTAGATTATATTAAATTATATTATCATAATATAGTCATTTTAATATCATGTCACTAATAATTGTCTGATTTTGGTGTGATTGGTATTCGTATTTTTTCATTAAACGCAAAACGCGTGTATAAAAATGCATTTTGTCTGGGTAATCCGCCAGTGATAATATATCACCAAGCCACAAATCCTATACGCTATGTCGGCTTGTTCTTAAACCTTATCGCCTATATTATATTGCCTTACCATCAATAATAAAATATATTATGATGTGTAAATAGGTTTATCGGCGACAAAATGTATTTCAGTTTTTCAACGAGTTATTAAAAATATCAGTCCGAACGTTCGGTGGCGTAGCAAAAGGGTCATGCCATCCTTCCCCATCGTCCGTATTTTTGCCAAAATATGACAATGTAAAAAAAGAAATATTGATCTCTTTTACAAAAAAAATCTCTCCTAGAATAATGGAATTTTTAGATTAGGCACATAACAATAATATTAAGTTCTTCGCATAAAGATGTACATTGTTTATAATAATAAATTAATATCAATAAAAATGTGTTAAAAATAATTGTACTTATATCAGTAGAATGTGTTAAATATTATACAATATCTGGTCATAAAATGGGTAAAAAAGTGATCTCTAGTGCAATAACAACAAAAATTTAATTTTTATAAGAATTTTTCATCGACCCCGAAGAGTTGAGTTTTCGTACTAATTTTGTATGCCGTGTGTTCACCCCGAGTTTCGGAAAACGTCCCTGGTCTTCTGTCTTTTGCAATCGCGGATACGCGAAGAGAGTGGTATCAATAATTGATCGGATAACAACCGCGATATAAACGACGGTTACCTACATATAACAATATGTCATGGTGGCTTTATCGTGGACGCACAATATCAGATGGATATCCTGCTCGAGATTAGTACGCGGTAATGGATATATATTTTGTAATCGGTATATTCCGTGGTTGATACAACCCGTCGGCGATAAAGGATCATTATTTTGTTGGTCGACTCGCGTAAATTTAAAACAAAAAATATTCTGTTTTCGCGTATTACATCAATCTGGCGTTTGTATAAAATATTTTTAAATGTCCACGAATACTTTCGAGTATTCAAACAGTTGTAATATATTATGTTATACTATAGAGGCCGAGAAAACAAGACGAAAGAGCATCCAGATATTATAATAGTGTTATGTACATATCGTGCCCATACAAAATGTGAAAACTCAATTGTCGCGATATCTTTGTAGACGAGTTTCGTACGTCATAATCAAGGCCCAGATTTTATAGCACTTGAAAGTATTGAAATATGCGTTATACTATGACTTAAAAAATCATAAAATAAGCGCTATGATATGCCATAAAAATATGAAAAATAGCAACAAAATAATTTTTTTCTTCTGTTAACAATAATTTAAAAAAAACCTTGGCTTGTATCGGGTCCAACTGGTTAGAAGTCATAATTGTATTTTGTTCGACGGACTGCTTAAAAATATATTATAATATAAAACGAAACTGTGTTGGTATTTTTCTTATATGAATTCATATAAGTGACAATTTTTTTCTACTGAAAATGCAACATAAACCATTATATATTATATATATTAGCAAGAAATAGAACCGAAACTTGAAAAAAAACACTTCAAATATGCAAAAAAAATAACAACATAAAAAAATTTCATATTTGGAGTCCCCGGTGCACATACAAAATTGTAGCTCACACTGTTATAATATATATTTGTGTTCTATTATAATTAACAAACGCTATAAAATCCGGTCATAATATTTTAACGGCATAGTGTTAAATACATATTTTGAACGTGTCAGGTTTTTGCCGTTCCATGACGTGTTAACGGAATATGTCTTACGCAAAGTGTATACAAAATTAATGGATTATTATAATATTAATCTACATAAATTATTGCGCTCATGCGCGTCTAAAGACTGAAAGGTTGACACCAAAAGGAGTAGGGTCGAGTGCGGACTTACCCGTGCACACACACAGACGGTTAGAAAAGGAAGGACGGACAGACGGCTAAAGAATTTTGCGTAGGCGCGTGTTGCGGGAGAATTATATAATAATATTATTATTATTATATTGTTTAGACCGGGACATCGTTTAGACGTCGTTGTTGATCGAGTTTAAGCGTCATAACGTCGGCGACGAAAACCTGTCAGCCCGTCAACGCGCGAGTGCTAAACGTCGGGGGTGACGTTAGTATATCTAATATATATTTTTTATTATTTTCTATTTAATACTTTTGACCTCGTCGTTAATATTATTATTATATGTAGGTAGGTAGGTACACCTATTATTTATTTATTTTTTGACATAATTCGCAACCGAAATCGGTCGTGCTTGTTTTGACTTGTGGTTGCCACGCGACTACTGACTGACTATACCTGTACAGTAAATAATCGATAACTTTTTTTTTTTTTAAAGAGAACACGGTGGTTTTTTTCCGATTATCGTGCTCGCTCGTATTATTTACCTACGTTTATTTCGTCCAGAATATAATACAATATTATAAGTCTTACATGAATTCGTTACAATATATTAATACTATATTTGCCGCCTGTACAAAGAGACGTATAGGTATATAGGTACACGGGAATATGTGGGGAAAAAACCAAAACTGTTCGATATCGACGACTCGATGCGTGTGCAAATAATATCTCAGAAGCCAAAAAAGTGGCGTATATTTGTGTACGCTATTACTCGGAGAAGCCACCGAACGGTATATTATAATAACGCAGTCGTCCGGGAATGGCTGATAGAAAAATTTACAGAAATTAGACGCCCCCGCCGAACATCACAATATATCTATAATATTATATAATTGTATAACGACGTTTGCGGTGTGTGTATAATTTGTTGGTTTTTTTTTTTTTTGTCGACTCGAACGGCGAAATATTGTAGGTCAACTATATTATACTCAAAGGTTCTCTCTCGAGTGTGTTTGTTGCTACCAAATAGTTTCATAAACTGTCCGCTTGACCGGCTAGAAATCGAAAGTTCGTAGGCACAACCGAACTGTATTCGATATACACTAACCATCCCGACTGTGATACCGAAATGACTTATACGTTAACGCCGTCGTGTGTTTGAATCGCGTGCCTCCGGGACGTTCGTCCGAATCAACTAGACAACCGCGGTGGTGCACGCCGAATTATATACATTATTAAACGAAATAATAATATACGAACGAAATTTCAAACGTCCGAAGGACAGAGAAATATATTATATATACTATTATATATACTATTATTATTATATATCTTACAGGTGCACATTCGTATCGCCCTGGTAATATATATGTCGGTACATATTATATAGGTACACGACACCGCGGAACTTTACAACTCCCGGGAAACCCAGTAGTAAATCTAATTTCACCCTCGCCGTATACAACATATTATTATATAGAAGCTATAGTCGGAATCACACGTCGAGGTGAACGTCGCGGGACGGGCGGGACTTCGACCATCGAGGGGGGGGGAGACGTTTCGATGGGAAGGGAAAGTACGTATATATATATATATATATATATATATATATATATATATATATATATATATACACGCTGCAAAGTCTTAACTATTTATTACCACGTTTAAATAATAATAACGCGTGCGTTCGGCACGACGAGAAACACTCGCCCGGTGCGGTGCGAGAGGTGCACTGTGCGCGCGTGTGTGTGTATAAGTGAGTACTGGAAAGGAGTGAATAGAGGAGAGGGCCAAGTACACTACTACCACCACAACTACTACCTACCTAAATGTATATATATTTATGTGTGTGTGTATTTATTGTATACAGATATACACGCACACGCCGTAAACAAGGCATGCGGCCTCGCTATTGATCCAACCCCGGGTCACGGCCACCCCTTCACCCCTATAGCAGTGCCACGACCGAGTCCACTGAACTCAACTGCCGTCGCTGCCGCCGCCACCACTGTCGCTACACGCTCCCGTGGTCCCCGGAAACGTTTCCTGCTCGATTCCTGCGCCACCCCCACCCCCACACACCTGTACATTAACCGTTTAATTCGCCTGTCCCTTCCATTACAGGACATTATTATGAACAGTATTATTATTTATTATACATTTTGATATTATGACTCCTCAGTCGAATAAAAACTATCACCACATTATCGACAATTTATAATTACAATATTATAATTAAGCGCGTCAACTCAGACGCATCACACTCCATTATATATACATATTATACACTATAATATTATTATGATTTTATATATTTTATTATTACCGTCGTTGTTTACACGCGTACTCTTGTCATTCCGAAAACCGCCTCAATGGGCCCAGCGCCGTGATAAATTGCCGGCGAACACGTACAATACAACAGCGGTGGTCGGCGCTTACTGGTACGAAGACGATTATACCTCCGCCCACAACGACCCCTTTTCGTTGTCATGTGTGTGTGTCAAATTGCGTGACTAATGACTAGGAGGCATTCTTTTTCACACACGGTCAATATATAATATTATTATTACTGGTTACTGTGGTTATAACCCTATACTGCGCTGTCCAACGAAAGAGCACGCCAAGGACCGACGGAAATTGGTTCTTCTACGCATCCCTACGCGGTGTCCTGCTGTAGGGGAACTTGTCTCGATGGCAGGGTAATGCGGATGGATGCGAAAAATCGGCGTGTTTTCTCGCTGGACAGAGTATATTATATACATCCGCGTTACGGTTGTTGTGCAAACCACTACGAAAGAGATGGCTCGTCTGAACAGACACGAGACAATCGTGGAACAGCGACAAAAATTCGTAAGGGCTACTGTCCAGCGCTTTCAGTGCACTTATACTTGCGCGTCATTACCTTATTTGCTCGCTTTCGTATCCGACTTGATGGATGGATAACTCAGACGACGTTGTTGTGACCCCAAACTGTGCGACATATTATGATGATATTATTACTGTAGGGCGTTCGGACACGCCAACTAATTTCCCTCTCGCGATCATAAATATATGATCGTGATAATATGCGGTATTACAAGACAAAATATTGAATAACGATTAAATAGTAATAGAAGACGTCACCATTAATCACTACAGAATAATGTATTGTCCGGGTGAACACATTATATTAATTTCAACACGTTTCATTAGATTATTATATTTTCTCAGACGCAAACAAACATAATAATATTATTGTTATTATTTTCGCGACGATTAATGACGTACGGTAGTACGCAACACTGCAGCAAGCGTGTAGTTTAAATTATTCGTGTGTAACTATGTAGTATTATTATTATGACGGTCTTGCGTATGACACTGCGATAATAATATGGATCACGACGTGACACCGTGGTTGTATTCTTATGAGTTATGGATGTAACAGATTGATTCAAAACAGAAAAACATAAATATGTATAGTGTATAGCTTATTCACACATTTTGTTTCGCTAAAACTAACCGACGACGGCCGAAAAACGGCAAGTGTGTGTACAACTACACATTTGTACGACCTTCTTGCAATACGCGATAACCCACATAGTTAAGGTAGTGGTGACTCACTTAAACCAGTCGCCGTTATGGATCATATATATATATAGGCTCGCTGGTAATATTTCTATCAAATTTTTCCACATTCGTATATGATATTTTATACATTTCTATTTTTTCTCCGTCTCGGTTGTGTTTTCATCAATCAAAAAACTTTATCACATAATCAACGCGAGACGGTGTGCATGCGGTCTTCGCTCGGGTCATCTCATCCATCATCGTATTATTATATTGGTACACACTCAGCACAGAGCTACCTATAGTGTGATTATCGTCGACCGTATGTGGTGCGCCGGCGGTGGTGTATTCGGCGAAATTTAATTTTCCGAAAAGATATTGTTGTTCGAAAAGAAAATATAACTCAACTTTTTTACAGCGCCGTCGTCACCGCCGACTCGACATATTAATAACGCGTACATTTATCTCAACCCCGACTGCGCGGTCGTCGTACATGTGCGTCCGTCGTATTATAATATAATAATAATATGTGCACACTGTTTTCGCGACGTCGGTCAGCGTCCATATAAAAGCTACATATATCCTGACATTTTGGGTTCTCGACCCTCGTTCTGAGGTTTATACCCAACGGTAGGTATATAATATGTAATCTGTCTGGAACTGCAGCAGCGGACGCGAGAAAATAACGGTATGTAAGGGTCAACCCCACGTCGTAGTTTTGTCCCAAACGGATTTCGACAAATAGGCCTCGATTGTAAACTCGGCCTGAGGAAAAAAAAGTTAAAAAAGGTCTATAGTAGGTAATACATCCGACCAGGTTCTTTTTCATTCTAGAATGATTGACACATAAATTCGAATAAAACTAATAATATGACCACAGATCGTGTGAAAACAGATTGTGCACTTCCTATGTTACAATGTTAAAAATGTATACGATGTTGTGATTGGTCTCCGCCAAAATCAGTGTGATATTGGCACCAATGCAAAGCTATTTGACACACAATAATTATTATTGTATCTCAAACAATGCAATATTTCTTGTTTTTTAAGCTTAATAATTACTAATTATGAATGTTAGTTCATTCATTAATATTTCATGACAGTCGGTGGGTCAGTACATTGATAATTTAAGAATTCTTATATTATATCAATGGGTCAGTGGAACGATAGAGTTCAAAACAAAACAAAAATCGTATCATACATTTTTGTCGGATATCACTGTCAGGTTAACTAACCGTAAGTGATACGCCGTTTGTAATTTTGTATCTTTGCTGTGGTCACTTGATTTCGGCGGAGATGATAAAGGGCCGTTTTTGTTTACTAGCTAAGTGCACAATCCGTTTTCATATAATCTGTGATATAACCAGATCATCTCGTATTATCTAATTAGTAATTACCTGCTATTATCTTATAATATTTTTGAGAACGGTTTAGCATTACCCTAAAGAGGACACCGCGAGGAGGCGATTTTCGTTATGCTCGTTTTGTTTTATTTTCGTTTTCATATATTATTACAAATTATGAAAATTCGTTTTAGGAGAGTTAAATTATATAAATGAAAAATTAATTGTTTTGGTAGAAAGCCGCGTATTTGACGTATTCTGTATATTTACTGAAATTTCTTTATTTTGATATTTTTTAAACGAGATTTTTAACTGTTGATTTTAATATCGGTTTCGGTTTGTATTATTTTTTTTTTTTAATTCGGGGATGACAGCAAATATATTATACTTGTCAGTTTATGATTATCGGGCCGAGTTTAGGAACAATCGACCTTTTTCTATTAAACTAAACTTAACATAACCTGCAATTTTCGGGCTGATTTTGATGCAAAAAAAGGTAATCACGGGCCCAGTTTACTTTGGCACCGACAAGTGTGTACGGTATTTCTGTCCCAATCTCGTATATAATATTATAATACACCCACTTGTAATATAAAAGTTGTAATATCGTTGCGTAGTGTCTACGCCTATGACGCGTATATTAAAATAATATACGGTAATCTCTCTGAGACTGTATAAAAAAACACACACATTCCGAGGTAAGCAGGTAGGTATATTATAGCATTGTGTGTACATAATATTATATTGTTATACGCGTTGTAATGATTACTCGCAGACCTATACGGTTTATTATTATTATTATAATGACGCTGAAAGCATCCGGCCGGCGTAAACGTGTTGGAAAAACGATTTTCAACGAGAAAGCCGCGCCGTCACATTGAAATTGTTATTATTTCACATTAAAATTCGTGGCTAAATAACACTGTACGCGCATTACCCTCGGTACACTATACGCTTAAACTATATTATTAAACAAAGCGTGCGCTTAGCAGTGAGCTTGCAATGTATACCAATATAGTCTGCACTCTGCGGGTCATATCGTAGTCCATAAAATATGCTCGCAGTTCCGTGTTTAATGGGATGGGATTTTCGGTAGGTAGTGCCAAAAAAACGTATACGAGGTGGATTTTTTTTTTACCTGTATTTAACTATTTTTTACCTGTACCATACTACCCATAGAGAACGGGGGATCTTAAAAAAATGTTTTTACTACGAAAAATAAATAGCTCTGTTTGTTATAATATATGAACACGTATTTTGTAACAGAGTGATTTTTTCGTCGTTATGTGTATAATATTGAGTACCTACCTATAGTAGAGGACGAGACGTCAGACGATTTCCCGCCGGATGAAAAATTTGCTTAGGCGGCATTGCGTACCCTATATGCATTAAAATGTATTTCGTGTATGTCATTTACCCTGCCCTGTACACTTGTCGCGAGAGGTTTGTGCAAATACTTGCTGTGTGTAATATTACTTCAGTTGCGCGATTGTTGAAGAACGATAGAGTTTTTATTCCCTTTGTACGCGCGTTTTTCCGACACCGACGACGATGATACTTGGCCTCCGGGTTCGCGATCTTTTGCTCCTCTCCCTCCGCCGAAGCCATCGTCGCCCCTGCCTCGTCACCCCCGGACTAAATGCAGACTCCTCGGGATAGGAAATTGCGATGACGCTGTCATATTATGACGATTGTATTATTTTTGTTCATTATAATTTATTTGTCTTGCGTAAATCCTACACTTTTCCTATATTATACAAGCCATTATACAAACACGTAAAAATAATAAACGGCTCTCTGTCTTTGTTCGAGCAGTTTTCATTTTTTTCTTTCGAATCCGGGTTATTTCATCGTATACGAAAACGTAAGCGCGATGAAAAAAAAATTGTATACACAAATCAAACGCTATGAATGAAAAAAAAAACGTTTACCTTTACGCGCCTTCTCTTATAAACATCGAGTATTTAATTTTTTGACGTTCGACTAAAACGCGCGACACATACCGTAAGAGCGCTTTGTTTACACACACGTGCGCGCGGAATTAAAAAAAAAAGCGACTTCCACTCGAAAACAAATAATTGCATGTGCATATTATACACGGAAAGCGCCCAAGATCATTATACACGTAATATGTCGTATGAATAGACCGTGTGCAGATGTTAAAGGTTGTATTCGTGTGGTGTGAATGGTTCTTTAATATATATTTATGTGTATGTGTAAAACGTCTATATACGATTTAATCCCGAGGAAAAACTAAATAAATAACACTTCGAAAACCGAGAAAACAGTTTTGTAAATAGACCCACATAAACGCGTAATCGTCACAGCTGCGGTTTACAGGACGTCCTGTCGTCCGTCCGTCCGCGTTGTCCTACAGCCCTATACGACGCCCCTACGACTTAACACCGTAGTCGATATTATGTTTCGAAGTCGGTCGACTTGAATTACTATTCTCGTCGGCCGAATTGATTTTCGCGACTAAGCTGCCGACTGCAGAGGCGTGTCCAGGGTCAAAATTCAGGACAGCCCTGCGGTTATAAAAATAATTTGTATATGATAAACAAATAAATTTTGCGTACCTATATTTAAAGGCCCAAAATCAGGGTAGGCCCGGGCCTACCAGTCCTATCCGCTGACACGCCTCTGTTGCCCACCGGCACTGCAAAGGAGTCACGCGTCTGTAATTTATTATTATTATTATTGGCGCCGTACGACGGAAGCCGATTTGTCGGACAAACAGTGTCTATACAGTATATACAGCTTATACAGGCTATACCGCGCTTCATGTTTAAATCCCGTGACCGTACTGCAGACTTTATATGTTCATGTATATGCTAGCCGCGGACGGTTCGTCCCCCCCCCCTAACGGTCAAAAATTGAGTTTACGGACGTTTCGTCTCCTCCAAATATTAAGGCAGTAGTGTAGCACAGTTTTGGTCCCAAGCGCATGCCGATTACTTCTATAGGTCGTGTGGCGTCCCTTCGGTCTTGATAATATTATCTAGATGTCTGAAAACTCCATCCCGGGATTGAATATAATAATACTATGTACATTTACCATACAAGTTTAGTCCTGTTCACATTTTTCCGGGTCTATCGTATAGTTGTGCATTTTTGATACATTTTATTTTTAAATATTTAAATTGAGAGTTATTTTCAACTCTTAATTATTTGTAGGTAATTATATTGTATACATGTATTAATTATATTGTTTTCATTTTTGTGAGAGAAAAAAAAAATTAAAAATTGAATTAGAAAAAACCCAGCTTGACTAAGATAATATAATGAACTAATATTAAATTGGATTTCAAATTTTATATTATTTTCTTACTATTTTTATTGTGTCACAAATGAAATGAGTGAAAATAATGATTTAAAAAACCCACTGCCCTATGGACTTGTATCTATCGGGAACTAAATTATTTTTTATTTTAATATATACATGGGACGAAAATGTTTTTATAATATAGATCCGTGTATATGATATTATACTGCTGTATCACTGAAGATGCACTTTGCGGTTGCACCCGCGGTGCACTGAATCCGACCATTATCGAGCGGACATTCGGCATTTCGGCTCCGGCTTTTTATCGCTCGTTGTATAAATTTTCTCGTAAAAATATACACCGCCCACCTACTCCGGAAAATTGTTCCTGAATCATTAATCCTGTCGAACTCGTGCACTACTATCGAAACAAGTTTTGTAAACATTAATAAAGAGTGTTATCGACTCGACCGTGGCAGGTTGTGTTGATAACGCCGTTGCCATGGCCACGCCGTCCGTCGTGGCACCTTACCTCACCCCACCGCCACCAACACTTCGCCGCCGAAGCCACACCGTCAGCGAAAAGCTCCACAGCATTTTATTATATTATTATCCTACCTGCTTCGTTGTCTTTGTCATCGTCGTCAATTTTTAGTCGTTTACCTGAGCGTGTATTGGTGGGTGGGGGGAAGGGGCGGTGAAAAAGACTGCGAGGTACACGAGTCGTGTGCCCGAGGTAAAGCTTTCACCCGAACGCTAATCCTTCTCCTTCTGCGGCAGTTCTGCCCCTCTCACCCCCTCCCGCCGCCGTTGCCAAACGTCCAACTTACAAGGGGGAGGGTGTACGTAATCTATTTACGGCGATCGTGTCGACCAAAAAGAAAAATGCATTATTATTATTATTATACCGTGGCTGTAAAACAGCAAACGCGTTATGCGATCACTCTCAAAGCTGGAGTTGAACCGTGTTTATCGACGCGTTCACATATCATCATACAGGCAACGGACTCCAACATATTTTCATTAGAAATAACTGGAATATTAAAACGGGCACGAGGTTAATCGTCGAAGGGTTTACATCACGGGTAACATATAATACCTATATGAACCTTTGAATAATTTTCTTTTTCACGCATATAATATGGTGGTGGTACGATAAACGTTATTCGACGTAGACAGGCATTTTTGTACGCCCATAAACGTATATGGTATTAACGAAGGCTGTTACTATATTAAATCAATATAATTCGATCGTATGTATTATTGCATAATATAATAGTATCTCTTCGAACGACTGCCAAAATATCATTATAGAATATTATAATATTAGATATTAAAATATTGATAAATAAATATTAAACTTCACGAATTACATGTTACGAGTATAGGAATCTAAGACGCATAATATTTTTGTTCGAATTCACTGCTTTACATAAAATAATGTTTACAATGCAATATTTATGTATTACTGTTTTTGGCTGTAATTACCATTGTGTACACACGGTCCGGGACACCGTTAATCTCATAATCACCTTAAAGTAAAAGATTCGAGTTTATTCTGAAAACTTTTTTAAATTTTGATTGTAAATTCGTTAGAATATTGAATATTCCACTCAGCGGCGGTACCCGTAGGAGACTGAATTTTTATACATTTATCAATGTGAGCGCATATATAAAAATATATTTATATTTTCTGTTAGTTGTAACTTTTTCCGCCTCGGCAATGGCATTGCACACACTTGCACATACATCTATCAAACTAGTCCCTTCCCTGTCTAGTATTTAAGCATCCCCAGGGCCTCTTCTTTTTCCTCTTTCCAATGGCTCTTAAAAAAAAAAAAAACCCCGTGCCCTTAGAGAGGCACTCTTCTCGTCCACAACGTGACGTGTATATACACACGCGTACGTGCGAAGGGGGTATATTTGCTGTATTATTATTATTATTTTTTTTTTTTGTTACTCCCTCGGTCGAGTGTTTCTCTGTCCCGTCAGACCTTTCGGTGGATCGAAAAGTCACGAAACTACCCCACCCCGCGTGCTTCACCGGCATGACACGGTGATGACCTTTAAAAAACAAAGAGAACGAAAGCACGGCCCAGGGGGTTTTCTTTTGTTCTTCGTGAAATGCACTTTATGTACAGGGTGGAGTCTGCTGACACAATAACAAAAAAATATGTGTAACGTACGACTACGAAAACTACATTTACAGTGGCTATCCAGGCATAAATTGTATTAATAATTACTGTGTTTGTTCGTATGAACGTTTCAACAGAGTATTTTTTATTTTTATATTTTTGGCAAACACTACTTTTTTAATTTAATTGACATTTCGTACGAGACGCGTACACCATAAAAAATACACTTTTTGTCGATGTTGTATATCCTGTATGTATATATATATATATATATATATTTATATTTATAATTCTGTAAACTTTGTGTGTGTGTGTGTGAGTGAGTGAAATGACTCGCGTAGGCACGGAAATCCAAATTGTATTTAAGTTAATGGAAAAGCGCTGACGAGAAAACGGGAAATTACAATTGTCACGCACACGCTGTATATATAGTGGACACGCAAGGGCGGTTCCTCGATAGTGTTTTAAATATTATGAAGGAGGTAAAATTGTTCGACGAAATTTTTAGCCAGTAACACATAATTATTGTTTAGTTATTGTAAGAATCTAACTAATTCGTTGTTTTTTTTTTTTTTGTCCATAGGTGAGAACGTTGTTCGTCAGTGGTCTACCAATGGACGCCAAGCCACGTGAACTGTACTTGCTGTTTCGAGCATATGAGGTAATTTTATAATAAAACGTACCTATATAATATGATTTACTGTAAAATGTGTAACAATAATTGTAATATTATAATTACCTATGTATTAAAACCACGCACGAAACAATATCGTTGAAGTCAGACGGTCAGGTGGTATTGCATGTTGCGTCAAAATCTAATTTACGTCAATATAACGCCGTCGGTCTCGAATCATGAATAAAATATAAACCTAGCTTTCTTATAGCCTATATAATTTACGAATACGCTAGACTGGACATATTTTATGTATTTATACAAATATTATATACACATTTACACACATAATGACGTGACAATGTATATAAAATATAAAATATTATGTACCTATTTACTGTGCATTTTTTTTTTTGTCTATGTGGATTGGATATTATACATTTAATTAGTCTTAGTATTGGTTCGTATTTATCAAGAGGTCAAAAAGGATACGTGGCACGATCAGAAACGAATTATTATTTATCAAGACCGCAATAATTAATTAATGAGATACTATAATATTATATAATAGGTACTATATTATACATGCACATTTGTATGAGTCACAATTTTGAAACCTGATGGGATCCGACTGTTACAAATCAAAGCCCGATCAAATTATCGAATATAATATAAAATGACAGTATGATATAAAATATATATGAACCGACTATCGCGAATTATGTGTACCTTTTATTACCACGGGAAATGATGGTGAAAAAAAATATTACGTGTTAAACTTTATAATAATGTACTGCGTCTACAGATTGAAATACGAAGATTGTACAGTTGAACGTTACGATTTCATAAAATAATGTGTTAAATCTTCGTGTATCACTAGGGATGGCGAAAACAATTTGAAGGCACAAAGAAAAATTAAAATATAAATATTTTATTTTTTATAATGAACAACAACAATATATATGTATTACGTATATAATATTTTTCATGATTTAACGGCACGCTCCAAAAAAAAAAAAAAAAAGGTAATTTTTGGCACGTAACGTCAAAGAAATTTGCCAGCCCTGTGATACACTATATAACATGCAGCAATATTTTTATTAATTAGTCAGGAAATAATTCATACGACTGAAAAAATATCATGGAGCATGAAAATTATAGCCTGACAAAATTAACCCATAATATATACAGAATGATTCGTTTAACGTAAAACACTTGTTATATCGAAAAGTATTAGTTTTTTTCAACAATTTTTTTAAGTCTTTTACTTTTTTGAATGACAACAAACAGTTTTAATTTCATACTTCAAAGCGAAATATTTTTCCGGTTATTTTGATACACAAAAGTCAAATTTCGGACGTGTAGTTAATGAGTTATAAGTATTTAAAGTATAAATGAGTGGAATGGAACGCAGTTACCCCACAAAATGTTGGTCCACTACTCCGTTCATCTAAACTTTATATACTTATACCTCAAAAGCTACTTTGCTAAAATTTGATTTTAATGTATTAAAATAATCGGTATTGATTTGAAATCATATAATTGTATTTTGTCTTTCAAAAAAGTAAAAAACTTAAAAAATATAAGGATGAAAAATATGCAAAAAATTATTTCTTTAAGAAAATATTGTTTTGTAATAACTTAAGACCATGTGAAAAAAGAAAAATTTAAAAAGTCTTTATTTTTCTATATAATGAGTGTTTTACTTTAAACGAATGACTTTAAATAAATATATTTGGTTGTTTTTTAAATTTTTTTATTTATTTTTTATTTCTGTAAATTACTTTTGATGTTCATTACAATGCTTCCCTTTTCGGTTTCGTGTTAGTTAATTTTGTTTGAATACACTCAAACACACACATTTATGATAATCTTAAATTCCCATTGATTTAATCAACGTAATATTTTACAGAGTATTATACCTACCTAATATATAGGATTATACTAAAAGTGTCCGTGTACAAAAGTGGGGCGGAGCGATGGGCAGCAAGTCAATCAAATTGTCATATAATTAGCGAAATATATATATTTTATTATTACAATAATTCACAATACAGTATAATTATTTATGACTGATTCATCACAGCATTTTCATAGCTGAGAAAAATATATTTTGGTTTCTAGATTGAGATAAAATATAAAATTTAAAATAAAAATGTATTTCCATGTATTGCTATATCAATTATCTTGATATAAATTCCACAAGTGTTGCAATTGATCCCGGCGTCTTGTCGTCATAGTTTTACTGTTGTTAATTTTCAATAATTGGTCATAGCTGAAAGATGATTTTAACATCCATTTAATGTTTTTACACGTGAGAGTGCAACCTAAGTTAAGCCAATTTAAAACTCGGCTTTTTCCGATATTATCCCATGCGATTGATGGATACTAACAGCATAAGCTAGCATCAAAGAAAACTGTTTTCGAGATCAGGAAATACCATTTTTTTAAAAACGACGATGTTATTGGTACAATGAGAATAAATTCTCCATAAAGTTTGGGTCCAGTATATTTAGGAAAATCCACTAATACATTTATATTGATAAATTACACGCCTATTGATAATTTATTATATCAGTTACTGTTTCAACCGATCCATTAGCGAGTACATTAAAAATCCAATTATTTTATAATAGTCGTAACTATTTATATTTATCTTATATATTCACTACACTGTTGCTAAAGAAAGAATTCCCAATACATGCTCATAAAATGTGTAAATGAGTAATTAATCATAATTAATTAATAACAAAATTTATAAATGCCAAACTTAATCTATACACCCTTTAGATAATCATAAATATATACTTTAAGTTTCATGACGATTAACCCAGTAGTTTAGGAGGAGATAGCAATAATAAATTGCACGAACTGAGAGATAGAAGGCCTATGCTTCGTTCCGCCCAATAATTATAATTTAGAAAATTCAATTAGACTTTACCCTGACAGTAATGTTATAACTTAAAGTTTCAAAAACTTTCCACCAACCGCTAAATATTATACGTAAAATCACAAAGAGAATGTAGATTGAAATTCGGCTATTATTATTATTATATTATATTATATACATCGATTAAACACGTCGTAAAGTAGTTCAATAATGAATATATATCAATGTCACAAACATATTATTTTAATCGTTTTGGCCAGGCTATGCGTGTAATACTCACCCCCAAATAAATTATAATATAATGTCTTCAACAATAAATCATACAGCAATGGTATTATCGTTTACTATAATATATATATTTTTTAAAAAGTCACGTTACACGATGTTTGCATAATATTAATATATTCACAGCGTTCTGTCTATCTCTGGTGGCTGGATGGAGGATGTCGATTACAACTACTGAACACCACCCTCAAGGCTTTACAAATAACAGTACCTTATTTTGATATATCGTCTTAGTAATGATAGAGAATTAAAGGATTTTACCCTAACCGTTTATTTTTTATACTCAAAAATAAAAGTTAACATTTCAATGATGTTACGCGTAAATTGAAAAATGTTCAACGTGGCGGCTCGTTTTTATTTGTAGTGCACTTTTTGTACCGATTACAAATATAAGGAAATAATAGAAATACATAATTTAAATGTTCACAAATAAACTTTAACAAATTAGTCAATAATTAAAACAATAATAGTTTATATAATTATATTTATATAAATACATTTTAAAAAAATAGTCAAAAAGTCAATAATTAAATTATTATTATTTATGCAGTTATATTTTTACAAATAAACTTTGACAAAGTATGTATTTTACTATATCGCTATTAGAGACATGAATTCGTGCTCTACATATTTTTTTTTTTTATGTACTATATAGCGTCGTATTATATAAATATTTAATTTATTAAAATAAACTAGAATATGATAAAAATAAAACCAATTTGAAAATGTCGTACACTATCTATCGACGGTATACTATTATCAGATCGTAGTTATACATTTACAATCGAATGGAGGAATTTTTGTTTGTGCAGAGGGTGGTCTCAAACGGCGGTAAACTTTCGTCTATGTAAATAAATTACCGGTGACAAAAATGTTCGTCAATCGTATATTTTTTGAAATATCATACGGTTTAATATTTTTTTTTATAGAAAATTAATTCACCTACTAGTTATCTATACAGCTGATATTTATGATTTTTTTTTAATACAAATTATTGGGCACAGCCGGGTGGTGTAGATATGCATATAACATTCCAAAGCAAGACCTACGTCGATAATAATATTTATTAGAATCTTATATAACGGCGTCGATCGGTCGGCGAAACTCCTTTCATATAGTCTTCTATATTATCATTATAAATAAATTGTAATATACGCGGGGTACCTGCCCACGGGTGGCCACGACAGGAGGTGACTTATTAGGAGCTGTGTCTAGGCAACGGGCGTGCTACACGCCAATAAAATTATATTATTTTGAATTTGCGTGTAGGTTCGCACTACGTGTAACCCGGCGAGGGGCGAGTGTAATAAAATAATATATTACGTAGTTATGTTTTTATAGACCGTACGTGGTCGCTCTCTCGCCCTTCAACGCGTACCTACCGACCCAACCTACCTACTACCCGGTTTCGGTTATCAGATCGAAATACAATGGTAACAATATATAATCAGTCGTAAAACCCGAAAGCGGCCAGTAGCTTGTAATCGATATTCGATTCCAAGCTCGTAAGACGTTTTTAAAACGACGTCTACGGTTGCGATTTCCCATCACGTGAAAACTTGGCGGTCACTTTTCGAATATTTTGTCCG
The DNA here is from genome assembly GCA_014851325.1 of Pentalonia nigronervosa. Taxonomy (NCBI): domain Eukaryota; kingdom Metazoa; phylum Arthropoda; class Insecta; order Hemiptera; family Aphididae; genus Pentalonia; species Pentalonia nigronervosa. Next base: position 180,748 of record JACXSJ010000091.1, on the reverse strand, counting down.
GCATGGACCGTTTTGAAAAAACAATTTCCGTGACACGCCGTCAAAAACCTGTTGGCAGCGATGTCAGCTGCATAACATCGCTTAAAACTCAGTTTGAAAAAATAAAACAATTACCGCCTGTATATAATATGTGCTCATACGCATAATATTATGCCATCCATGTCAAACAATGTATCGATAATCCGACGAAACGACCGTGTTTCGTTTGCAGTCGTCATCGCTCGAGCCGAACAATATTTGTGTAATATTATTACGGTAGGTAGGTGGTACATTGATAATGCGTCCGTCGAGAAGACCGAAAAGTCCCGAAAAATTAGCTCCTAAAAGTCGGCCATTGTGTTTGTGAAAATACACCCTTTTTGCAGTACGGTTGACGTGCTTCTCTTTGTCACCATAGCCTACAACCCCATTTGAATAATTATATTATTAAAAAATTTAAAAATGTACATGCGTATCAACTCCGTAACTATGTACTACATACAGGCATTTCCCGGGTTTCTTGCAAATTTCAAACTCCTATTTCGCCCCTTTAGAGGTTGAATTTTCAAAAATTCTTTCTTTGAGAATGCCCATGTCATAATAGTGCGATAGCCCCATTCGTCCAGTGGTTTGAGCTGTGTGTTGATAGATCAGTCAGTCAGTCATATATTCTTTTTATATACAGAGTGATTCACCAAACTTGCTCATCCCTTTTTTCTTCAATAATGCATTTATTCAAAATCTTATTTTTAGAATTTTAAAATATACTTAAAGACTATATTATTTTCAAATTCTTGAGATTTGTTGTACTATACTTAAGAAGTGTCCTGTGGGGATATAAACTTCTATTTTTTCAAATGAGAACCTCTCCCCATCTTTACTACTGTAAATTATTTAGTGGATAATGTTTCTGAAAATTTTGATATACCTTATTCAAAATTTAAACTAGTAGTTTTCAAGTTATTTAACTTTATGTTTTGAGAATAAAATAGGTCTATGATAATTGGTTTGAAAAATTTGGGTGGCTATGGTGATTTGAAAAAATAATAATTTTTAAAAATGGTCCAATTATAATAAATACTAAAGCTAATATTACATACCTTTATTTTATATTTTTGTAAAACCATTTTCAGAGATTATTATCATTAATATAAACATTTTAATAACTAAGAAACTACTCATTAATATTTTGAATTAAGTAGGTGCATCAATATTTTCAAAAAAATTATTTGCGTAAAAATTTAAAACAAAAAGGGGAGGGGTTTTTATTTGAAAAATAAAAATTTGTATCGCCATAGAACACTTCATAATAAATAGTACAAAAAATCTAAAAATTTGAAAAAACGTGCTTTGAGTAGGTATATTTAAAAATTCCAAAAATCAGAATTTGAATACATATTTATTATCAAAGCTAAAAATGAAGATGAGCATTCTTGGTAAATCATTCTGTATATTATATGGATAAACGTACTACACATATCACATCATATTATACACATATTCAAACTCTCACACTTGCATCAGACAATCCGACTGACAATACATAACTAGCTCTTCGATTGGTGTACGTGATACGACACTCGACGGGTCGAGGTTATATAGGTTCTCGATACACGTGTTGTAATTATTTCACCGACTATATAGTTTTAAACATTTAATTAAATCTCCGACCAGCTTTATAGCTTTTGATTTATCGTGCTATTTTCGTATTAACTGGCGTCACACACACGGCGTCGTCGGTACGAAACTGTTTTATCGGGACCAAATGACATTATTTCTATCCTCAGAAATTAGTTTTTAAAATAATAATAAAAAATGTAATTGCAAAGTAATATTATATTATAGGCGTATTTACCGTGTTGATATAACTGCAGGTTTCCCCGTCAGCAGTCGTAAACCTGCAGTGTCTGATTGCGCATTCGCTCTAGCATGATAGTTCTTCAGTTTTCTTAGAAGTCGGATCGAACGTGCTACAATAATATTATGCAAATATATGCTACCGTCAATAGGTTTTTAACGATTCCGGTAAATAAAATTCGATGACTAAGTGGCTAAAAGTTGTGTGTCACAAGCACTAAATTTTACAGGAGAGCAATAATTTTAATATTTCAAATTATTTTAAACTAAATAATTTATGTTGTAGATTTTGGTTTTTCAGTGTCACAATTGATTTATTTGTAAAATATTCTATAGATTACATAAATGACTATTTTAAGACATTTTTCTCAACGCAATTATAATGTCACTTTTAAATTTAAATGGGACTTGTTATGAATGACAAGTATAATATATTTTTACAATTGTCATACGTTGTTTTGATGGACGTATTAAAATTCAAATTATTCAGAAAAGTAGTTTTAAAGTTTTAGACAAAAGTAAGAAGTCCGGACTTATTATATTTTTTCGCTTAATATTTAGATCACGATAAAATATTTATTGTAAGTCTTGTTTATTTAGGACTTCTTATTATAATAATTGTGCGTTAAAAAAAAAACCTATCTTGCGCTAAAATCACAAAAATTGAAGTATCAAAAAAACATTTAACTTATAAAACAATTTTGAGAAATATTTGATACACACCTTTTGGCTTCTCAGCCATCGAAACAATGATGCAATCTGATAATGATGTGTCTGTGAGGTATTTGGAAAATTTATTTTAAAATAAAACAAACTCAGGTACAACGTAATTCTCCGCAAATGTTACATATGATTATAATATAAACAAATAACGTACGCACCTTCCGATCATATAATATCATTCGTGGCACGACGACAGCAGTGTGAAATCGACATTCGACAATGATAAATATAATATGAAAACTCATTCGTATTCGATCCGTTTTCGAAATCCTCTGCTGCGAATTCAACGGCGGTAATGACTTGCCACAATCGTTAATGCGGTTCTTATCAACAACGAAACGACAACCATCACGGTTACAGTTTTTACCACAAATGCGTATAACCCTCTCTTGTAACAACAATAAGCGGTTCATCGGTTTTATTATCGAACAACGCTTTATTGTTGTTACACGAGAGGGTACATTTGTTGTCGGATATTGCTGTCGTTATACACGGCGCAGTGTACTACTACTAATGTTATCTGTTTTATTTATTCATTTTTGTTTTATTTTATTTTTTTTTTTTTTTTGTTTTTAGGGTTACGAAGGATCTCTGTTAAAAGTTACGAGCAAAAATGGCAAAACAGCTTCGGTAAGCGCAAATAACCGCGACGAAATAAAAGTCTCAAAATTGTAGTATAATAATATTGTTGTAATATTACTGTGATATATTTTTGACTTTTTTACTGTTTGCAGCCAGTGGGTTTTGTTACGTTCCAGACACGCGCTGGCGCCGAGGCCGCCAAACAAGACCTTCAGGTGCGTTTTATATTATATATTATATTATATATATATATATATATATAACCTAATATTATTTGTATTATTATTATTATATATTGTATTATTTCCCCGTGATAAACTCTTTTTGGACTTTGATCGAAACTTCATCCCCCAAACGTGACGTGAGTTTCCAAACACCGTACAGACATTACAAAACTTTATACCTTCCTGATGTACTTACGTATTTATATATATATATATATTATGGTGTGTGTGTGTGTGTGTGTGTGTGTGTGTGTGTGTGTATAACGTCAAATATCATGATATATTCCATCCAACATAATATAATAGTATTACGCTTATCACTGACATTTTAAAAAAAAAATATATATATATATACGCATATGTGTGATATAATAATAAGATGATATATATTGTATTAAAACTATTATTATTATTATTGTGTATGAGGCATACCTTCATATTTCACAAAGTATATATACCGTCGTCACGCTAATTCCGCCCCTAAAGTTGACTTCACGACATTTCGAAGCGTACATTAAGCAAGAGAGTTTATGACCCGGAAACGCAATGGACACATTAAACCGTAGACGTATAAAATCACTTGGTTTATACCGTGCAGTATCTATGCCTTCGGCCGCGAGTACAGAGGTTGATATGATTACTACGCCAAGTGTTTTTTTTTTTTCCATAAAAAAAAAAATATTGCAAATAAATAGCGTAACACGCCAGTTCTATATATTATTATTATTATGTCTATTCAATGCTTAATTAACTGTACATATTATAATATTATTATGTATACACGCACGTTATATTGACTCTAAAATAGAACGAGATCGCTATTATACGATGACTTAACACGGACATGGTGTGTTCGACGTTCGTTTTTGCCGTCGTAATAATTACTGTATACCTAATAATATATTGCTTTTATTATTTTTAAACCAACAACTGTTATTATTGTTATTAAATGCACTTAGGCGTTGCGACCTTTTGCCGAGCGGCCGTAGAGCAGTAGGTATATATTTTACCGACGTATAATCGGCAAGTAGTTTTATATAATATATGTCTACGGGCCGAGACTTTTACAACATATTTTAGATTATGTTAAACGATTACCACAGGCGGGTAGTTTCTGTAGTGAAATACTGTATAAAGCACGAGTACGACGAGCTCATATTTCTACATTAGCAAAAACGCTGTCTCGGCGTAATATTATAATTTCACGAGTAGTGATATCATATATCTCATGACTCATATCCGTGAACATTAGAAATCTCTAATTTTCTAATTCTCTAATTCTCTAATGTTCACCTATAGTAATATTATCACGGAATAAATGTCAAATCTATTCTGCGATATTATATTGGCACCTCGCGCGAAGACCGTAATTGTTGGTAGAATCAAAAATTACCAAAAATAAAACGTTTCGCGTGTCGCTTCCATATAATTACATAGACTCGCACTCCAAACCCCTCATCCGCCTCCCACAGACCTGCAAAAATATATCGTAGGTCGTGTCGTACTTGCGAACGGAAACTGCTCGCTCTGATAATTTTCCTACACGGGCATAGATAATATATACACGAATAGGACATTCCTATACCTATGTAATGCACACGATATAATGTGCTCGAAGAGAATATATGCTACCACACTGGTTACTTGTGATTGTACAAGTGGTTTATGGTAAAACCGTATTTCTATCCATGTTATCAATTGATGATTTCACTTTTACTTCATAAATTGTGGTGTAATCGCTTGTCAAAGTTGACTATTAAGGGCACCATAACGGTAACTATATGTAACCATTTGCGGTAACATATATTCTCTTCAGACACACCCCCTACCCATTCATGCCCTATCCATGTATATATTATCCATGTACACGGGATGGTAGCACTGTATTGTTGTGTGTTTGGTTTCGGCAGCAGGGCGTCCGGTTCGATCCCGACATGCCGCAAACCATACGGCTAGAGTTCGCTAAAAGCAACACGAAGGTTAGCAAGCCAAAACAGCCCGCCAACGCAAACGTCACGCCCAACACGCACCAAGGCCTGATGCACCCGCTCACTGGACGTAAGTACCACCTGCATACCTCGTCTACGTCTTCCCGGGCACCCACCTCCTATTATACATAATATACTAGTATACTACTCCGTCCGCCATTACTGATGCAGGTTTACAACCTATCCACCTACCTACCTATATTCAGTGCTTGAATTGGGAAAAAAATTAGAAAGGGGATGCAAAAGTGTAAAATAAAATGTACGTACCAGATTATTTAATTGTCTTATTGATTAGAATATATTTAGAAGTGGTGCGCATGAATATTTTCTAAAAAGAAGAACGCCGTCCCCCCCGTCCCCTCACAATCCAACCACTGCCTTTTATTATTATATTATGTCATTATATTATTTTAACAACCCTATGCCACGGGGGGTGTGAATGCTAGAAAACGAACGAATAGAACCGTTCTCGACAACGACCGACGGGGGGTGGGGGGAGAAACGAGCGTCTTGTGAGGACAAGATCGATTGGAACTATACGCGACAGACACACTATAGCGGCGGCGTGTCTGTCGGCTAAGGGACGTTTCGTTATACGCCAAAATATATTATCATAATGCCGTTTTCATCGAACTTCGGTCCACTGCCTCGATGCTAAATGTACGGACACTTTTAATGACATTAATTGCGCCACTTACTCTTATCGCGGGCTGCTCGGAGAAGACATTTCACCCGAGTTTTTTTATGGCTTTAATCAACGAGCGCCACGCATAAAACTTAATACATTCTCGTGTAATATACTAAAATATAAATACAAATTAATATGTTGTTATAATTTTAATGCCAAATAAATATTTTTTAATATCGCATTATGATTGCAAGAACGTCGCGCTTGACAACTTTTGAACATAAAATACAACGTGGTATAACTGTAAAGTTTGCATATCAATCAAAATGTAAATCGTTATATTATTTTATTGTTGTCACGCAGACGATAAAAAGGCGCTGAATATAAACAGCTTTCATAAACAGTTTCGGGCGACTTTATCTTCAAATCCGACATCATGATCTAGTACAACTGCATAGCGCACAGTGCATAGTGCATATAGTGCATCTATAATACCATACGACTTTCTACCGCAATCGCGCCACTTTTACCACTCTTCACCACACTCCCTCACAAAAACCACCCTCGTACCCGCGATTTCCGACGCACGATCCATTCTACGATCCATTGTTGTAATACACTTGTGTTTATTTGTCTTTGTCACCATCTAGATCTAGGCGCCCCGTTCTTCACCGGCGCCCCGGCAGAGTTATGGCATCATCCGTTGGCGTACGCTGATATGCCGACTGCGGCCACGGCTACGGCTCTACAACACGCGGCTCTCGTCCATCCGGGATTACATCCGCATCCTCAACAGGTAGTGTATGAAATTTTATGAGTTAAATTTGAAAAAAAAATGCCGCTACCATATTAAAATAATATTATGACGCGATATTATGTGTCGAAGCTTGTGCAAGCCTGTCGTAGTAATCATTACAATATTATATTGCTGCAGTACACACTATACAGACAGACGACTACGTCGTTTTCCAGTTATAATGTTTAGAACCCAAGTATATTTTAAAGCTTCGCTTCTAACAGAAATGTGTGAGTCGAGAACGCTGCATTTTATGTATATATTATTCATAAATTCTTCATTTTATACGCACAGACTTAGTACCATGATTACCGATGTACGGTTTCACCACCTTACATTATATTAATACGCGATAAACGCGAATAATGACGTTTTGTCGCATAATAATACCATGATTATGGTGGGTATCTCATAGAAACAATATTTATTAATTTCAAACATAACAGTAAAAATAAAAGCAATGGAAAAGTCGAGAATTCTAAAAATTGCATTTTATTTTTTTTTTTTTGTCAAATACAATTTGATTTTGTTACAACTTTGGAAATTGAGTTTTCCAGGTTTTTATTTTTTTAATGGGTTTATGAAATATTAACATATAAATACATTTTCATCACATTTGGGATGCCCAGTCGATGACTGTATATAAAATACCTACCTATATGAAAATTATTTAAAATATTGAAGTTAGGATTACATAATATAATCAAAACACTACTTTAGACCCAGCTCTTTTTTCTAGCAATTTTTACTATTATATTTCGTTCGTTGTTTTAAACGCTTAATTAAATCTAAAAAGAGAACAATTTTATTACTATTACATTAATTATCTTTTCATTGTTATTTTGAGTTCAAAATAAATGTGCCTATACAACTTGTTTCTTGTGAATCTTTCGATAAATTTGGCTGCGGTGTGTGACGGTCAGAGAAATGAGTTACAAACACATATATTTTTCACGCATGGACAATAATCATTAATTTTGTTGCAATATACACTTATCAGCCACGTGAATGCATAATATTATTCTATAAGGTTTTTTTCTTTTATTATTTTTTTCATCGTGATTTTCCACGCGAGTTGTTGTGGCAATAGTACTGTACCCAGTGTTGGGGATAGGAATTATATGAGACTAACCGATGATTAAATTGAATAAGGATTACATCTATATGATTTCAATTTTAAAAATAAGATGATGTATTATTTATGTTAAAAATTTTAAATAAATACATTTCGACTATATGAAAAAAAGTATAGGAAGTGAAATTAATCATAATATTTCGAATATAAAAATACAACCACTGTCCGCGGGATCAATATCGTATTTATTGTTTTATTATTTTTAATAACTATTATAAAATGTATTTAAAATTATTACTGTATTATATTATGACCCGGGCTAGGAGGCATCGACTAATTAAATTATGGTGTGTTTATTGAAATTTTTAAATTTTAAATTATAAATATAATTATAATCCTTATGGACTTGAATTATCGGTTAACCGTAGAGTTTTTTGCCCACAACTACCTGTATGATACTGCAGATCATAATATAGGTGTGCTGTTGCAATATAATTATGTATATAATAATATATACCAGTGGCGTATATCCGGGGGGGGGGGAATAAAAGTGTGTGTGTGTGTGTATAAAATTATTATTATTACCCTGTTAATAAAGTTGATCATATTGATTAAATCTATTCTTGTTTTATAACTCTCCCCCTCCCCCTCCCGAAATTCAATCCTTTATACGCCACTGATATATAATACGTGCAGTAGGTACCTATATATATTTGATAATATCACCATCTTCACGCTATGAATCCACCGATGACGTCCTGAGAGTTTGCACGCCGCCACTCGCGCGTCGAACTCTTCGGCTGACTTCGAGCGGGCTTGTAGCACTCGCGGTTTTCTACTTGACAGTTATGGCTTTGGCGTGTAGTTAAATTTTGTATTCGTCGCGTGGACACGGTCGCATTGCACTTTGGCGAAAATGTCTTGCCCGACTCTCATGGCTGTCAGCGGCGGACGTCGCGTGTGTTCCTGTCGTCTCGGGCACGGGGTCACTGACCGGGCAAAAAGAGTCGAAATCTACGTCGTTCATCTCACCTGCAGGGACGGTGCACCTCGGCCGTGAGAAGACGGGAACACGTCGTTATAATAATAGAATAGAACGTTTTTATTATTGCGCAGCGGCTACTGCAGTTGTATATTATTATATTATTACTATTTTACAGTCGCACCTCGCGTCATCATATTATGTTATAATATGTTATTGCTTTGCACATTTTGTTCTTCAGACCGTGTATGATAATATTATTATTAGAATTTCATTTCACGATGATTTATTAGTCGCCGTGTGTGCGTAGTGTAGTTGTTATATATTACCTATATTATTGAAATCGCGCGCGCCACATTTGACGGCGCGTATAGCAGCTGCAGTATATTATAATATGATATAATGTTATAGTTTAGACAGTTTAGCCATATAGTATATTAGAGTCACGTGTGCGCGTGCGATGGGGAAAAAAAATTAACAATAATAATCAGAAAACAAATGGAATGAAACATATTAATGTTGTCCGAGAACGAGAGGGAGACACGGCGTCTTGTTGTAGAAATATTTGCGTAGCTTGCGGTGAAGGTACTATATGCGTAATAAAATCATTAGGATTGGCTCGTTTTCAGCCGACGTTGACGCTGGGCCCACACGGCCTTCCGTTCCTGCCCTCCCCCGCACTGCCCTCGCCGCCCAACCAGCAGCAGCCCCAGCCGCCCTGTTCCACGCTGTTCGTCGCCAACCTCGGGCAGTTCGTGTCCGACCACGAGCTTAAAGACATTTTCGCCAGGTCAGTAGTCAGAACAAGACAAAAAAACAAAAACAAAAAAAAAACAAAAAAACACGACTAAACCAAACCGTAAACAACAATACAATAACATTATTATATATTTATATTTATTATTATCTGTGATTATCTGTTGCACGATGGGTACGTTTTTGTTTTGTCAGTGCGTATTGTGTGCGTGTATGTGTGTGAGACGTCAAAGCCCGACAATATTATAACACTTATATACAAGGCTGGGCATTAACGAGTGAAAAAGCTAAGTTACTTAACGAGTTAAATTATTTATTTTTCCTAATATCAATTTCATAGATTTAAAATTTGATTTTGATTTTTATAACTTATATATATATATGAAAAAGTAATAATTGTCTGAAAAATCAAATACTATTTATGTTATTCTATACTGTATTCCAAATAAGTTCTAAATTGTTAACTATCGCAAGTGTTTCGCATTATTACTGTATTTGGGATTTCAATAGGTTTATTAAAATAGCGTAATAAGTACTTATATAGTTACGAGTAAATAACGAAAAGGTTTAATATATAATATAATGTATACTGTATAGTATTAAGTAGTTATAAGTAATAAATAATAATATATTAATTGCTAATTCACAGAAAATATGTTTATATAATATTATTATTAAACAAAAACATTATAGGACTATAGGGGTAATCATAAGGGTTTTGTTGAATTTTATAATTGATTGTAGTATGTAAGTACCTACTGTAATTAATACAGTTACACACATTTTTAAAAAAATAGTAAGACCTCTATTATATTATGTTATTTGTTAAGCTTGAATAAAAAGGTATGATAATTAATTTTACATAAAAAAAAAGTAACTTATCTTTAACTAAGTTAAATTACTTTTTTCCAAATTTAACTTTTTTAACGAGTTAAGAAAATAAGTTAACTTGTCCAGCCTTACCTATATATATATATATATATATATATATATATATATATATATAAATATATATATAATAAGTAACAACGGTCTGGAATAAGACATCTGAGCTTGTGTTTTGATTTTTCCGCGTCCTCGTTAAATTATAATTATATCGATAAACACACGGGGCCATCCATACAACACAGGGTGATTCACCTACCATGCTCACACCCATTTTTAACTTTAATACTAAATTTAATAAAATTCTGATTTTTGGAAGTTTAAAATATAATTGAAAACCGTATTTTCAAATTCTTGAAATTTTTTGCTCTGTGAAGATACAAACTTCTGTTTTTTAAATAAGAATACCCCTCCTCCCTTTTAAATAATAAATTATTAAGCGGAACATTTATCTGAAATGTTGATGTACCTAATTAAAAATTCGAAGTTTTCAAGTTATTTAACATTGTGTATTAATGAAAATATGTTCATGATATTTGGTTTGGAAAATGTAAGGGTTATAATGATTTAGAAAATATTAGTAATTAATATTATTATCTATCAACATTAATAAGTTCTAAAAATTGTCCACGTATATTAAATACTAGATTCCATATTGCATATTATATTATATAGTTTTGTAAAATCATTTTTAAGAACTATTCTTAGTATAAACAGTTTAATAACAAAAATACTATACACGTTCAAATTTTGAATTAAGTAGGTACATCAAATTTTTTAAAAAAAAATATCCACTAAACAATTTTAAATAAAAAGAGGGCTTCTCGTTCGGAAAACATAAGTTTGTATCGCCATAGAACACTCCTTAAGAAGTAATAACAATTTAAAAATTAGAAAAAATAGGCTTTTGGCATATTTAAAAATTTCAAATATCAGAATTTGAGTAAATTTAATATTAAAGCTTTAAATGCGGCGTGAGCATGGTTGGCGAATCACTCTGTATACTATTATATATATATATATTTGGAAAACTATATAATAAGCAATTATCACTATTATATCATATATGTGTGTGTGTGTGTGTTGTACGAGACTTTGGTGTTTGTCTTTCGAGAACATGCGAGACGTGTTGTTTTGTGATCGCTTTGGATTTGCACACGGCTAACGTGACGTTTATTATTATAATCGGCGCACGGCGAGCTCAACGTGAAATTTACAACCACGGTATAAAATCATAAATTAATATTATTGTGATGTAATTTAACTCGTAATAATATCACTGTGATTCGCATACGGGTGAGACGTAAACTCCTTCAGAACCGACGTTATCTATACATAAATATATATATATATATATATATATATATATATATCGGAATTGGTAAATTGGATCCCGAAAACAATTGTAGTAGGTAATTTGAGTTCCGGAAAAAAAAGTTAGTAAGTAAATAGTATTCCAGCAGAAAAAAAATATACATATATGTATATATTTTTTTTTAATATTTAAGCTTTATTAGAAGTCAAATTTCATAACAACTATGGTATAAATTGAATAAATTTAAAAATAAATTTAATTTTTATTATTATAATAAAATTAAAGTACAATATGTTTTTTTTATAATATTATGTACTCATTATAAACTTAATTGATAACGCTAAATGTTTTAATATTTGGAGGAAAATGGACGTAATTTTAGTCGAAAAGAATTTTTTTTTTTTTGCGAACGGTATCTCATTTTTGGAGGAAAGTGAAGTAGGTACGCATCCCGCATTACTACCTTTTTATGTCCGAGATTCAATTTACTGCTTTTAAAATGTACACAAATTATAGTGGATCCAATTTACCTATACTCATATATATACTACAGTACATTATATACCGTACAACACATTGTACATAATATATGATTCCTATATAAAATATCAAATAAATATTGTATATATATATATATATATATATATACAGCGTCGTGTTAGCCATTTTCCTCCCAGGGACATCAATTTTTAAGTATACCTCACTTAAGACCATATTTAAGGATAACTTGATTGGTTAACCCCCTCCCCCCTTCAAAAAAAATGTGTTTTTTACAGTTTTAATTAATTTGTATTAAAATTTCAACATTTTATTTCCACCAAATAAGATTTTACCTTACTTCTAATTTTTTTTTTTTTGAGGGTACAAAATATACTTCATGAGGTACTAGATCATAATTCATAAAATAAAGATAATTTTATTTCGAGTTTTATATATATTTTATATATTTAGCCGGGTGCCCCCTGACCTTAACACGGCCTTGTTCATATATATATATATATAAAGAAAGAGAGAGAGAGAGAGTTAAGTGTTGTCACATTGTGTGAGAAAATCGCTTAATTCACGTATTTATAGATAGTAAACCTTGACGTCATCACACGGTTTTACAGTATATAATATGTAGAAATGTACCTACTATATACTTGTTTTTATACACTTACATATTATATAGTATTTAGGATGTATTATAAGATCCAAGTTGGCCCGAGAAAAATGACAGGATTTTTTTTATTGTTTTTTTTTCAAATATAGAACGAGTTACAGTCAGTCAAAGCAGACGTTTAATTATTGGCCGACCGCCTATAAATGAAGACATTGATAAACGTCTTTCTCTATACCCATGTACATAAGAAAACATATTATAAGGTGAGAAGGTGGAGGGCACAAAAAAATCGTTAGGCACAATATAATAGTACAATACCATTATATAAAGCGGCGAGGGGGAGGAGGATTTTTTTCCGTGACACGTGGACGAGATCCTCGTTAGAGATAAACACAATATTTTAGTCTTTATTCGATTTTCTTTTTTTCTATTCTCAATTACAATAGATGAGCTACTATACACGTGTGGGCAAGACATAAGTACATAACTGCACGCAAACAGAAATCGATACATAGACGCGAGCTTAAATAATAAGTACTAACAAAATAAAATAATTCAGTATTCCTTTCTCCACCACCACTATATACTCTTGTACTATATATTCACTCCATCAAACCATATATAGACTAAATAATATTATATTATATTTTATTATTCTTAGGTATTATTTAAAGGATCCGTCACAAAAACCATTGAGAAATCGACGATTTCTTATTTATTTGTTTTGTTTTTATAGGGAGTATGCTGGCCAAAAGAAATTGGACAACGTCAATTTCACGTATACTCACATGCAGTTGAACAACACCTGACAACTACAAGATAGACCTCCAGTACCTGCCCAAGTCTAGATAACGCGTGACACGACATAAAACGACCTACCAAAGCCCTACAAATGGAAAAAAATTAATTTAAGTCAATTTAAATTTTAAAAAATATTATTATTGAATAATTATTACTAGCCTAAGCTTCTCAAGCTGTTGTATAAAGCAGTAACAATTTCCTTGTTCGCCTGTAGTGTTTATAAAACATAATCATCGTATATATATATATATATATATATATATATATAGTGTACCTAATTCCTAACTTTATTCCCTAAGCTTTTAAACTAATACCTAAATAATCGTCCTATGCTTTTTTTAGTGGGTAGTGTAAGATCTTAAGACTCATCAAATCTGTGATTGTTTCTCATGTGTTTTTTTTATCCTAAAAAAAATTGCCTGTTCTCGTATAGGCGTGATTCAGACGTTAGCAATAATAATTATTACTAATGACATACAAAAAAAAAAAGTAAATCAATAAATAAAAATGTAAGCGCGCTCATATACATTCACTAAATACATATCAATAATGCTTTTGAAAGGGGATTAACGTTAAACATTGTAAATAATTTTATAAAAGACTAAGTCTGTTGGGGTGGTCAGACGCTAACGGACCGCGCGAGGTCGATCAAAGCGGATCGCGTGGCCCGTGAAACTTCGACTGGTCCGCGGCGGCGTCCAAACCAAAAACGGTTTAGTCAAAACCAAAAAAAAAAAAAAAAATAAATAAAGAAATAAAAAATATATATATACAAAACAAATTATTATTATCATTATGATTATAATACAAAATGATTGAATTCTGCAAACTATTTTTTATACAATTTAGTCTTTTATTTCTTGCCATTATATACGAGTAGATTTTGTTTCAAACAAATTTACAGGGTGCAGCTTGTTTAGCAGCTCATGGAAGTTTTTCTAGGTAGGTACGAGGATTTTTTCGTTGTTGCGTATTCTCGTCTTTTTTTCGGAAAAAAAAATTAGGATATTTCTGGGAACACGTAAGCTAATTATTATTATTATATAATCGCGTACATAATGTTTGATAATTAATTTAAAATGACAATCTTTTTTTTAAGTTTTTAATTTTTTAAGAGACAATAATTTGTCAATTTTTTTGCTCTCGGAGATATTTTTTTTTTTTTAATATAATATTAATGATATATACAACTGAAAAAGACCAAAGATTACGTTCTATTATAGTTTATTGTCATTTTATTTTTAGACAACTACCAATGAATAATATTGAAAAAAAATATTCTTTTTTCCTGCGTATCAGTGTACATAATAATATGGAATAATATGTATGTTTTCAGTGTATTATATTGAAATTATGATTATTATTATTATTATTATTATTATTATTATTATTATTATTTTTAAGCAGTTAGACGTATAATTAATGAATTAAATAATTATAGTTATTAATTTATATATATATATATATATAAAAGAAATAATAATAATACCATTTGAAATACTTAAGTTTATAAGTATTTTGTTTTACTTTTTTTATTTTAAGTCTGTGATCGCCGTGGTAATTATTTCAGATCTGTTAAACGTAAGACGAATGGTGTATTCACAGGCTAGCAAAAGACGTTGATGTATTATTATTTTTTTTATTGAAAAAAAAATATTTACTGACACATTCCACATGAGAACTATTATTGAATAAATAACGCATTCCAAAAACAAACGAATAACTATTTGAAAATTAATTTAATTTTACTATTTATCATGTTTTACCGACGTCTTTTGCGAAAAAAAAATTATAATATCCGTCCAAATTATAAAATTCTTTTTTTTTCTAATTATTTCGTTACTAATAATTATTATTATTAGGTATCATCATTATTATTATTAATTATTAGAATTTAATTAATATCATTACGATCATTGCGGATTTTGTAGATAATATTCGAAGATAAAAAAAAAAAATACATTTTAAGCTCAAACAGATTTTCTTTTGTTTAATTTTTTTTTAATTTGATAAAATAAAATAGCCTTTCTTAATTGCAACACATACATATCATTATATACATTTTAACGCTGTATAGCCTGTGTATTTTTTTTAATGTGATCAACAGTAGCCTTATAATCTTATTTATATTATATTATATTAACCGTTAGTGGATATATAAAATATGTTAAATAAAAGAAAATGATAAACAAATCATTGTACTTGATGAATGTAAACATATAGGTACCTACGTTTGTATGTGAATAAAAAAATTGTGATTTTGGTCGCCTTATCTGGGTGAATACGATACCAAAATGTATAATCGAAACATATCAATTGTCTGTGCCCCCCATAAAAAAATTAATTAAATTATTATAATATATTAAATTAAATGTTATTAAATAAATAACGAGATAATAATAATTATTAAGGTTATATGTTTGTATTAATTGTAACGAGAAAAAGAAAAGAATTCATAAAGAAAAAGTTATTGTAAATTTTTATCGATTTTTCATAAGTTTGTTTAGACACTTGTGTAGTGAAATTTAGTTGTTACTGTGCGTAATTTTGAATAATATAAACGTTTGTTAAACGGAATTTTTATTGTTACTTTTACCGAACATTGTAATATGTTTTAGCTTGCGTTATTTATGGTGTTTATATAAAAATAGGTATTTAATTACATTGTAGTGGTATTATTAAAACAATTATTATTATTATTATTATTATTATTATTATTATTATTATATAGACGATATTATTTAAACATGTGAAAAAAACCTAAAAAATAGGAATTGTATTTAATGCGATGCATACGAAAAAAAAATAAATAAAAAATAAAAGTAGTGAATTGATTGGGAACTGCGTTTTATGTTTTTTTTTCTTTTATCGACGCAACGATACATAATAATTGTGATATTACTATATATACTATCGGTGATCTATAATGATTTAAGAGTTATCCCTAGTTGCGTTTATAAATAAATTTATAATTATACTTAACGTTCATAATTTTATGATAATATATCAGTATAGGATGAGGGTGAGCAGTGGCGTATTTAAGAGGGGGTGATCGGATTATATATTGCATTTTTTATTTAGGGTGTTTTCATTCTATGTTCAGTGTTCACTTTTATATCCGTAGGCGACCACATTAGAACCCCTCTAATCCGTCACCTTAGTGTCTGGGGGTGTGGTCGAATTATCAGAATATACAGAAACATTTTATTAAATTTTATTTACTATATGTGTGCAACACAAAAAAATTTGAATGAAAACATTGTATACATAAATGTTTGATTACTTACTGTTGTAATATGCGTATGTCATAATTAAAGAACGGATTTTTGTGCAGCTAGCATTTAGAAAACGTGCAATTAAAAATGCTGAAATGTGCAAAATCGTGTAAAAACAAATTTTTATTAGGAATTATACAACACAATTTTTCATTATATGTATTTCAAATTTTATTTTGATTGCTATTTATTGTTTATGATATTATTATTTATAGGTTGGCATTAACTATTAAGTATCATATAAATATATAAGCTTTAAACAGATTTACAATATTTGATTAAAATGTATTATCATATGCGTATCTAAGATTTTTTTTTGTAAGATTGTCTTCTGTCACTTAATATGACGTGTTTTAATTGCGAAAACACAATTTATACATCGATACTTATTATCAGGTATTATTTGTAGCAGCTTATAATAGCAAGATCTCTTAAATCTACATTTTCATTTATTGAACTGTTGTGTAGTCTTAAAATTTTGTGTCCGTGATTTTTTATCAAATACTGATTTGAATTTTTTATTGAGTATTTGTCCCTTTTCATTCTAAATGTACATCTATTTTATAATTTAAAAAAGATCAATTACGTCGCATTATATTATATCGACGATATATATAAATATATAATTATATTATTATTAGATATAAAAGCCCAATACTTGATATAACAACATAATACAGCAGCAATGATAAGGTGATATAAATTATAAAATAGATGTTATAATAGATTACGGAGCAAAAATATTTGTACAAAAGTACTAATTAGTACATTTCATAAAATAAATCCGAAACGTGAAATTTTATGCAAAATAAAACTTTGTTTAAATTAATCGACATCACTTGATTTGGATTTGTAACTTATTCATGTAGGATTTAGAACACACCGTAAAAAGACGCAATTGCACGGGAATCCGGTCTTTAGTCATAATTCATAAATACGAAAACTAGGTGTTAACGCGTTCACCGCGGATGACGCCAACCCGCACACTGTAATTTAGTGGGCGTTACGATCAAAAATCTCATTTTCGGTTAGCGTTATTTATACATAATATTAGTTAATACGTGCATGCGATTGTCACATCGATATTTCTATTTTTGGTCCATAATATTTTAAATTTATTTTGGGATGTTCACTATTCCTTTATAAAATTTATTATCGGTATTTTCAAGAAACGCATTATCGGGGCTATCGTGTTTTTCCGTCGTCGGTCGTTGATGAAACGCGTACGTATTCGCATTGTATTGTTATTATAAATTTTAGAGTTAAATTATGTTTATTTTATTTCTTTACAGGGATTTTTTTTAAAAAATGTATTTCGTATTACTTATATTATGAATATGGACAATACATTGAATGAACCCGGTCCGTCTCGACCAAAACGGTTATGCAGTATGAATCGAAATTATCAACGACAAATTGAGCAGATGCTTTTTGACTCTGATAGTGATGAAAATTATGATTTTTCCGATTCTGGTAGCGAATATGAATTTGAAAATATTGAACAAGTGTCTGACGGTTTTGAGAGTGATAATGAGATCGCGAATAATATACAAAGTGTAAATACTCAATCATCAACAAATATTAATAATGATGAAGGCTGGCAAGATTAGGAAATTGAAATGTTTAAGTTTCCTTTTATAAAACAAAATGAATTGCTGGTTCTGATAGAAGACGAACAAAATCCTATAGATTATTTTTTTATGCTTTTCGATGACAATTTTATAAAACTATTAGTCGATAAAATGAATAATTAATGCTGAAACGGAGTTTTTACGTGTTGGCAGTGTACCACGTTTTCGTATTTCCGATTAGAAACCGACTGATAAAGACGAAATTTTAACATTTATTGCATTAATAATTCACATTGGTACCATAAGTCAACAGATTAAATGGCTATTAGAAAACACATCACCTTTTCGGCTTTCCCTGTTTTTCAAATTATATGAGTCGTGATAGATTTTTAAATTTATTAAGATGTTTTCATTTTGCATCAAATATTGAAACTAACAAATCAAAACCTACCTGAGGATCGCTTATATAAAATTAGACCTTTAATTACATATTTCAATAACAAAATGAATACCATCCTATAGGAATATTATCCTAAAAAAAAACTCACTTAATGTTATGGAGAGGCTGTCTCCAGTTTCGTCGGTACATTCAAAATAAGCGCCATAAATATGGAATTAAATTATACATGCTTACGCAATCTGATGAATGATATTAAAATTTACCGTTTATGTAGGAGTTCTCGATGACTTGGGAGGAAAAGGCCATGCAGCTAATGTGGTTTTGCATTTAATGTTCGAAAAGCTGAATAACGGTCATGAACTATACATGGACAATTTCTACAATAGTTTTGATTTAGCCTCCAAATTAATTGAAAAAAAACGTTTTATACTGGTACGTTAGGATTGAATAGAAAAAATACACTACAGGTAGTTGTAGAATTAAAATTAAATAAAGATGAAACCGTTAGCAGGTTCTGTCAAGGTGTTATGATTGGAAAGTGGAGAGATAAGAGAGATGTTGGTTGGTTAGATTTCCGCCGAATTTAAAAATGATTTAATTCTTACTAAAAATCGAAATGGTAAAGAACAATTTAAACCTGAAACCATCTCAAATTATAACTGTTTTATGAGTGGAATTGATCGGCAACACCAAATGTATAATTATTTTCTATTTGCTAGAAAAACAATCCGTTGGTATAAGAAAATTGGTTTACATATAATACAAATGTTGATGAACTCGTTTTATTTATATAATCAATATCACTCCGGACCTAAACTATCATTATGTAATTATCGTTTATCCATAGTTGGTAAACTGTAATGATTAGAAAAAAGGTTTACTTAATTAATCGAGGGAGATTGCATATTTCTAAATTCATTATTTATTAAATAATCATAACTTATTAAACAAATATTAGTATATTACCTCTCTGATTTCCGTGTCGACCTGTTCGTTGTTGAAGCCGTGGCTTTTGTCTGATATATGAAAAAGAGGTGACCGATTTGTATTCCAGA
>JACXSJ010000091.1:143856-160654 GCA_014851325.1 Pentalonia nigronervosa | reverse complement strand
GAGAGCCGCATGAGCGGCAGACTGGAGTTCTTATGATATGATATCTCAATGTGTGTGTGTATGTGTGTGTACTTAATCTTAATGGCTAATAATTATTATAATTATTTTCTTATATACTTTAAATTTAAAAAAAGATATGATGGCTTAAACGCACATCATTACAAAACTTTTGCCCAAACACCCAAAACCTAGATATTTTTCATTGTCACACGCTAATCATTTTCCAAAAACTCATGATGTCGGAAAATCTGGAAGACCTAACCGAAAAAGATGTCATCTGTGTTATTCAAAAGGGATAAGAAAAGATACATCATACTTCTGTCCGAACTGTCCGGAGAAGCTCAGTCTTTGTCATCAACCATATTTCAAAAACCTCCATAAATAAGTCTTAATTTTCATTTTTTTCAATTATAATAACATGTTCACTTTTAGTTATTTATCTGTTTGATTTAATTTTAAAATAACAAGGAATAAAGACGTTTTCGTTTTATTAAATTATAAGTACATGTTTACTTTTAGTTATTTATTAATTTAGTTGCACTGTAAAATAATAAGTAATAAAGCAACAATTTGGCATGATCGCTGTGAGTAACTTTTTAGAATAGCATAAAGCATTTAAGCCATGACGCCAATTGGCGTCAACGAGAAAAAAAACCTTGAATTACTCGCGCACATTTGAATGTGTATTGTAATATGAACCGCAGTGAATGTGTTAAGAAAACATGCTTGTTGTATAAAATTTAGTATTAAGTCTAAAAATTATTTAATCTATTAATAGAAAAAATAATACAAACAAAAGAAAAAAAGGTGAGCAAGTGGAACGCCCGCTCTGCCGTACGTTAACTGTCGTGTGGATTACCTACTGTAATGGATGTGCTAAATTTGAATTCAATGATTTGTGAATAACGTTTCTGAGCGAAGACGGTCTGTCAGCCCATATTACTAGTTTAAAGTAATTTATTTTTTTGAGTAAAACAGTAGGTTGAATTAATTTTTAACAAAAATTTTTCATTTGATAATATTCAAAACATTTTAAGTACCCATGAATACTATTTTTATTATTACAAAAAACATAACTAAAATCGTTATTGTCCGTTTAGCTATCTAATTTCGTACTAATTTGAACTTTATTTGAAAAAAAAGCTGTTGATATCATTTTTCAATCCTTATCTATAAAAATTGAACATTTTATAATTTTTTAACTAGGTTTGTTTAATATTTGTGAACTGCTATAGAACACAACTTATGAGAAACCTTGTATTACATTTTTAGATTTTTTGACCCAGCCAACATTTTATATTTTTTTTTTTTTTTGGTTTTTTCTGACGCTTTTGAAAATTACCATGAATTTTTGAAGGTCAAAATGTCAACTAGATTCACTTTCTTACCAGAAAAGATAAGCATCTTTTACAAAGGAGTCATCAAGCATCTTGTACAAAATCAAAGCATTTTTACAGTACCAAAAGATTATCACCAGAAAAAAAAATTATAAAATGAATGCATTCATTGCTCAGAATTCAAAATAAACATGTTTGTTAACCAATCAATAAATAGAGCATTTTATTGTATTACCAGTGGTAACAAATTATTTTTTAACTACCAGTTTAATTACTTTGACAACTTGCAACATTCACTTTTGGGGAATTAATTTTGTATTTTGCTTCTCCTTATACTCTTTTACTCTTTATATATAACCAGTTGAACTTAGTGTCCAGCATTACTGGTATTAACTATTATGAGGCAATATTAATTTCAATGAAGATGTATAAATTATGTAATAACTAGGTAGTTACTAATTCATTTATTATAATCTAATAGTAAACATATATTTTCTGGATTTATTTTAAATAAATGAAAAAGTTTTGAAATTAGAAATT
Source organism: Pentalonia nigronervosa (assembly GCA_014851325.1). Lineage (NCBI taxonomy): Eukaryota > Metazoa > Arthropoda > Insecta > Hemiptera > Aphididae > Pentalonia > Pentalonia nigronervosa. The sequence continues at coordinate 158,777 of JACXSJ010000091.1, read as the reverse complement.
TTACAAAAATGTGATTTGGCTGATCTAAAATAAATTATTTGTAAATATTATGTATATCCAAATTATATGTCTTGAAGAAGACAGGTTACTACTAGTTATACTATTATCAACATATTCATATTTTTGTTTATATTTGTCTTTGATAATACTAAACTCAATTTATAAGTTAGAATTAAGTTTTTTAATGAGATATTTATATTAGAATTTTCATTACATAGTTCATAACAACTTAATTGAATCCCATTTAAATTTTAAAAAAAATGTCTAATACATTTATAAAAATGTATTTATAATTTTAATGTGATTTGATTTTTATATTATTTATAATTGTATTAGTTAATAGTTTTGTTAATAATTGTATGTCAAAACTTATGTTTACTCGCTTTGTTCAGAAAAATTTAATTTCAACTAACAATTATATTATTGCATCATTGACATTGATTGAATAACTAACTAGTAAACAACATTTTGTATATGTAAACACTTATATTCATGCTTCGAATAGTTATTATAAATATTGTTATACGTTAATTTTAACTAAAATAAAAATAAATCTCTTTATTATTCTTCGGATTTAAAAAATAATCTATATTCTAGATAACAAAACAATAGGAATACTGTTACATTGATAAATTATACTTTTATAAATATATTTTTCAATTTAGGTATTACTAATTTTTATATATTAACATAAAATATTTTAAATAATATAAATCCATGATCGATTAATTTCAATTATGAAATATAATTTATAAAAACAGTATTTGAAGAACTAAAAAATCTAAAACAATTTTTGATTTAAGCAACACAAAATTAAAAGTTAATAAAAAGTCATAATACTTAGATTTTAGAGAGAATGCTATCCAATTCAAAACATAAATTATATTTAAACACAAATATTAGATTTAACCTACAACTCTATGGTCTGAACAGTCTTCTTCACTAGTCTTACAATGCCTTGAGGGTCACCAACTATGCATTCATCTGTCATATCAATGAATAATCCAGTCTCAATCACTCCTTAAAAAAAATATTTATATATATAATAAGGTAATGGTTCTTACCTAAAATCAATAAAACATACCTGGGATTAGTTTTAAATAATTGTGGACAGATGACCAACAATATTTTGTTTCAGGAAAAACCCAATCCAATAAGAAGTTACCGTTGTCTGTAACCAAAGGTCCCTAAAGATAAAAAAAATTAAAACCTATTGAATATATTATACATATTGATTGCATTTATTATTTTTAACTTACTGCTTTATCAGCAGACATCCTTAAAATAGCTTCACCTCCATACTTTTCTTCAATTTTTAACTGAATCGGTTTATATGACATAGGTATTACCTCAATAGGTATACCTTTCTTCCATTTTTGTCCCAACCGGCTCACCTCTTTACTTAACATCAATTGTAAACACCTAGTTAATAAATAAAAACGAAACATTTTTATTAAATATGCTTACGCTTGATCAGCAACAATTATCAATTTTTCAGAACACGATGCTACAATTTTTTCCTGTGTCAAACATCCTCCTCCTCCTTTAATGCACGTCAAAGTGCCCATTTCAATCTCATCTGCTCCATCAATTGTACAATCTATCTGATTGAATATATATTATAAATTTAAACATTTAAAAAGTATTGGTAATATCATGTTTTTTAATTACTTTAGGATGTGTGTCTAGGTTTCCCAATGTTAGTTTGTAATCGATAATCAGTTGACGTGCTTGATAAGACGTTGGCACACAAACAACAGACAAATTCTCGTCTTTCATTCTTTGTGCTATAGATTAAAACATAGCTAGACATGCTACAAGAATACACTGGTACTACTCAAACAATATAAAGGTTATGACCTTACCCAATCGTTGGACACTGTAAACAATCGTCGAGCCGCTACCGATGCCCAGTATCATGCCGTCCTGAGGACAAATCACAAACGACGATAACAGATTAGTAATGAACGAGAATCGACCACACGTGTACAATGATATTACTTTAACGTGCTTGTCGATGGCTTGGTGTGCGGCACACATTTTTGACACGTCCACGCCGGCCGTGGAACAGTCTTTGCGTCCCACGGTAAAACTCACAGCGCTCATTTTGCAATACTTTCCGGACGACAAACGTAATTTACCGACCACAGTAATCGTTGACTTGGATATCGCCAATTGCATCAATGAACGACGCAATGGAAATCCGGCCGGCGGGTATACAGCACACGAGTTTTGGACAGGATATTTTGAAAGTTGAAACTAAAAGGTAAAAACATTTTTTTAAACTCGGATTACAACGTTATTGTTGATAACTAATGATAAGAAATGATAACAGCAGTCGTAGATTGTGTCCATCGAGTTAATGGTATTAACCACTTATTTAGAAGATAATACAAGGTCTTCTAAAACCGCGGTATTCTCCATAATTGTTCACGATAATATACCTACGACGATTCCATTACAATATAATAATATTATATACAATTAATAAACAATATTACTATTACTTGTATTCTCCGGACGATTTAAGACGCACCTGTTAGATGACTTGCGACGATGACGACGGATGACACAGTTTTTTTTTACGATTTTCAACTGCAGGAGCGTTGCAAAGGATAAGAGTTTAAAAACATATACTATTATTATAATCGACGATTTTAAATTTATCGAACTGTTTGTGAAACGCGAGCGAGCGTGTATGGTATTGACACAAAAATTCTGTACAACATGGCCTTAAAAATATTTAATATTCAACAGATAACCGCAGGACAGCAGCATTCGGACAACTAATCGAAATAAATAATAATAATTATAAAATAATTGGTAGGTATCATAATATTACGTGTGGCGGGGGAATAATGTACTATGGGTACTTAAATCACGCTCTCTATACCTACTTATCTACAGTTTAAAATTCAATGATAAAATTAAACGGGTTTAATGCAATCGTAATTACTGTTGACTGTAGTTGTGTTTAGAGGTATGTAATATTAACGTTCAATAATCAGATCATAATTGTTTCGTTGACAAACTGTTTCGAAGAAATCTATAAATTTATAGACATTTTTTAACATTTACAAGATTTTTATATATAATTATAATATATTATTATCATATAAATTACAATGATAAACGTAAAACAGTTTTAAACATAATATTATATGATGTGCTCGTGGCATGACATTGTCCAGTCACCTTGACCAATGGCTTATGCAGCATGCGTACTAGATAGATTTATATTATAGATACTCGGTCGACTTAGGTGAAAAAAAAAAAACAAATAGTTTTTGACTCAAGGCTGGGCAGAATGCTAGTCGCTTAACTTTTCTTTCGACTTGGGCGAGTCGTTTTTGAATGATTAACTGTACCTAACTAGAGTCACCTTACCAATAAATTATCAATTATTTTGCGAATGGCGATCACTTTAAGATTATTTAATTGAAATTCTAAAATTCGGCAATTATACTAATTGATTTGTACGTCATATTTCTTAACAAAATGTGACGTTCTCATAGGCACATACATTTAAAAGTACCAACGCCAAAGCACTGTCTAGTGCCTAGTACCTACCTACATTTTGTTATCGAACAAATTAAATTAAATATTATTTATGTCGGCATCGTATAGGTAGGTTAAATTATGTAATGCATATAGGTTTATTTTTTACAAGAAAAACATTAATATACGTAGGCATAGGTACCCAATTTAAAAAAAGGATTTGGTCAAAATGGTGTTTTATGTACAGATTTAATCTTATGTTGTAGATTTTATTTCAATATAAATAATTTTAAATGTTCAAAGTCGTTTAAAAATAAGTTGTATGTTAAACACTTAGATCTATTTTGTATTTAAATTTTAGTTCCTTTGTTTAAAAAGTGGTCATCATTTCCGCCAAATCTTTTTCCATCTGCCTGTCTAAATTATAGTTTGTGATCCATTCAGCCTTTAGAGTTACCCAAAAGCTACCACGAGGGAGCGGTTCTCAATAATTCCCAAAAATTGTTCGACTTAATTTTTGAGATAAAATTCAAAAATTTTAATTTTAATTAAATGTATAAAATGTATAAAATTAATGGAAAATTTTCAAGTTTTTTGATTGATCAAAAAAATTTTTATCGAAAATATTGTAAAAAAAATCCGAAAATTTCTCATGCCTATAAATAGCTTAAAAAGAGTCAAAATATACAGAAAATATTATTGTGTATACAAAATACCTATATAAACATTTGATTAAAATTGCATGTACCTACAGTCATATGAGTTACACAAAAAAAAAAAAAACAAAATCGATTTTGTCAAAACTAGTTTTGCGTAAAAATTCTCGTTTTTCCTTTTTTTTTATTTTTCTAGATATTTATAAAGATTATTGGGAATTTTTAAAAATGATTTCTTAAAAGTACCAATTATATTCACTTTCCCATAAAAAAAAAACTGATGAAGAAAATTGAAGCATTGTTTCGACTACTTATTGTATAAACAGACAGATAATTTAAATAATAAATTTAATATTATAAAGAAAATTAAACTTTCAGATAGTATAAATAATATTATAAACATACATCTAGTAAATATCATCATAATATTTTAATTATTAGAAAATCATCTATTATAATTTATAACCATATACTAAGGAATAATAATACCTATTATTTTGTTTTGAACTCTCAATATTAAATTTAAATTATAATAATTTTATCTCTACACATTCTTAATTATATTCTTTAAATGTAGTTGCACAACATCATATTATTTCAAATTAACAGAATCTGTTGATACATTAATACTATTTTAAAAGTGTTGCACACAACACACAAACTACTACTGTTGTAACGACTAAAGGGGTGATAAACATATATTTAATTTATGTTTAATCACATAGTACAAATTAACTTAATTGTCCTGTTGTGGCTCTTCTAATCATCTGATAGTCAGTTAAAAATAAATTAATAAAAATTGTTTATCATCCAAAACCATAATTGTTATACACAAATTGTGTTAACAGTGAATACTTAATAAATAATAATATTAATAGTATTATAGATAACTACATGAAGTGAACATAATAAATCGATACAATAGTCCTGACACCAATCAAGTTTCACAAATATCATACAATATATATATACATATATTTTTTGCGAGAAGTCTCAAGTTAACTTTAAGATAATTTTGATATATTAAGTTAAAATTTAGACTGTACTGCGATTTCAACCTATATCCGTGTGAAAAAATCCGTGTGCAAAGTTATTAGTTGGCTGTTTTTTTATCGATCCCACATTTTGGATCGACATAATAATATACTTTTCAACTATTTTCAAGTACTTGTTTATAAAAACATAAGCATCTATACTTTCAAAGCTGTGTGTAATTTATACTCAGATTTGTTACAAACTGTTGGTAATATAATTGACAGTGTTATGCTCAGATAACTTAAAAATTATCTAGATAAAATAAATACATTATCTAGATAAAATATAAGATAATCTCGTTATCTAGATAAAAAACAGATAATTATATACCTAGTTTTTAGATTTTTAAAAACTTTAATAATTAACTTATATTATTTATTCGTACTTATAAACTTATATTTTAGATAATTTATTATATTATATAAAATATATTATATAGATTAAAGTAATAAATTTGAAGAAAAGAAGAATGTTAAGCACATATTAATATATATATATATATATGTATTTTTTTTTTATTGAAATTTTGTAAGTTTATAATTAATTTCGACAATTATGTGTACAAACTAAAGGTGATTATATAAGCAACCCAGAATTAAGAAGGAACGAGATAATGGCGGAAACAGCTGTGACGGATTGAGAGGAAAATATTAATATATTAAACATTTTAAATTATCTGGACGCTTTGTTTTATTGTTTAGTTTAATTGTAGACACAATTCATTATAAAAAAATCTAGTTAATTTAATAAAATATTATCTACAGATAATTAGATAAAAGTTTCATTTATCTAAATAAGATAGAAAGATAGTGTGCGTTTATTTTATCTAGATAAGATAAGAAGAGTAAAAAATATCTGTATAATTTATCTAGATAACGCACAACATTGATAATTGATCGTACTTTATTAAACCTGGGTAATAATAATAAAAAAAAAATGTTACCTGATGATTTTTTTTTTGTATTATCATATAATTGATCTAGATAAGTAAATGTAGAGTATATTTTTTTTGCGAAAATTAGTGTGTGTGCAAGTTGAAAACCACTATAGTAGATATATAGGTATCAATTGCTTTATTTGAACTACAAGACAAAAAAGAGGTAATAATAAAAATTATTTTTGTATTTTATAGTAATTTAAAATTTATTAAAATCACAAGTAATTGAACTACGTTGGTAGGAATAAAACAAATAATTTCTTTTAAATGAAGTTTTTTTAACTGTTTATCTGTTTATAAGATTTTGCATTCATATAATTATTGAAGGATTTAGAAATTACATTATTATTATACATATTATAAAATATGTAAATAAATGAATTAATAAATTCGTTGCGTTTAAAGTTGCGGTCTTGAAACATATTATAATTCAATTTTATTTCACCAAAACATAAAATAAAACATTTTAATAATAAAAATAATAATAATCTACGGTAGGCATAATGCCCATTAGTATAATTTGATTCTAAATAAAATATCTATGTATTTTATTAGATTAATATAGGTAATAAACACTGAAGTTAATTATCACTTTTTGCAGTGCCATACGCTTATACGCTTAAGTATTACAGTATGATACTTAAATAAAGATAATTACATATTTCTCTACTTTATTCACGGTTATATGCACAGACGAATATTGTAAACTGATTACTGATTAATGATTAAAATAAATTATTATATTATTCAATATACCGGCCCATATAATATATTGCCTATACGTAGTGCCTTAAAATTATCATTCTTCAGAAATTTTAAAATTAGCTATAGTTTCTGAGCGAAGCAATACAGTTATTGGATTGACAATGTTATATTTTTTAGCAAAACCTATCACTAGTTTTAAGAATAAAATAAGTTCTTTAAAAGTTGTGTACTTGCGTGTATTTAATTAAGGAGTTTCAACCAGTTGATATTTTTATTTTTACAGAATATTAAGGTAAAATTATTAAAAATAAACAAATTTACAGCTTGTACGTTTTTTGCAAAATAAAACTTTGAATTATTTGGAACTAATATTGTTATAATATAAAGGTCTTGAAGGAATTTGAATTATCAATTACGCGATATTTAAAGATTTGATGAAAGTAAGTAATAATTTTAGAAGCAATAGTTAATTATTTATATTATTTGGAAAATTTACTACTTTTTTTTTTTAAAGAAACATGTTTTAAAATGTAAAAATGTGTTTTACGCGTCGTTCATATTATGTGATTCTATAATATTGCGTTCTGACCACAAATTCGTAAATCTAAAAATGGTTATAAACAAATCACAATATTTGTACAAATATAATGGACTTTTTCAATAACTTAAAGATTATTTTCTATTGTTATCATTTATAATAATTTAGTGTTTATTACAACGATACTGTTATCTAAACTTAAACAATTTTTCACTCAGTTTCTATATATAATGTATACTGAATGGTTTGAATGGTTTCAAAAATTTATATGGAATATGCCATCTTTGCGGCCTACAAATATAATAATAAATTAATAACGCTAATACCAAAGCCCACCCTCGTCTAACCTAACCTAGCTTTAACCTACAACGACTTAAAAAATCATAAAAAGAGATGACCAACAACAAACGGCTCAGTCAGTATATTGAAGCAATAAACTACAAAACCAAACATCGTTAAAGGAACTACCAACCAGCGGATAATCTGTTCTCTTAAAAGGGAACAAAAATCGATATACTAAATCGAATGAGATTTGGACAAATGCGACTTACATATCCCGGGTCCTTAATGACAAGGAAAGAAGCCACCACGTGTGAAGTCTGTGGTGTTGAAGACTGGCTGTGAAACATAATATTATAACCGAATATGCCTCAAATACGAGCGAGATCGACAAATTATCGAAAATAGATGCCATCCTTGACACTGTATTGGGTTCAGATACCGAGGACAACACCGAAACTATTGCTTTCTTAAAAATAACAAACCTGTAACTCATTATAAAAAAATGTAAAACGTATCACTTTAGCTTTTACGGTTACTTAAAATTAAAGTTTCATAAATGAAATGTCATCCTAAATTTTACTTTTATTGTGGAGTAATATTCATACAAACATATTGATTGTAAATCACTTCGTGCCTGTCCCTAATCGTCGCGTTGTCGTCAATCCGGGACGGATCCGGTTAAAGTTCAGTGTAGAAATGTGAAAAAATTATGTTTGGTTCGTGTTTATTTTTTGAAAACGTTTTACGTGCGTATAGCATACGTGTGTACAATAATATGACGAGACAAAAAACAAGTATATACAATAATAATAATAATAATACTATATTGGCCAGTTATAACATCGTTTTGTGTACATACATACGACGGTGGATAATATATTATTATATTCTAGGCGCGAACGCTTTCGAAAAGGTGTGTTCGGTACGACACACATGGCCATAGTATTTACGAGTTTGTCGACAAACACCGTTTTCGCGAAGTACATAATAATATCATATAATAATATAATGTAGACAATAAGGTGTGCGTCTGCTGTGCTTCTGTGACGCTCGCGCGTAATACCTACACGTAGCAGAGGTATACTCGCCGTTCGCTTGCTGTCCGCGTAACGGAACCAATATCGCCAAAACAAACCGTCTGCAGGCCTTGTTAGCGACAGTCCTGTTGTAGAGGCTTAGTTGGTATGTCTCAATTATACAGGGCTTTCAAACGGTTATGTAGGACAAAAGACGATTGAAATTTTCAAACGGAATTAAAATCGAAAGCGCAGTAAACGAAAACAATGTCAAATACCACAAAACAAAACCAAGTATAATATAATTATATATCATCAAACAAAACTTAACGCAAATCGTAATATTATATATGGAATATCGTTCGACGAAAAATAACGCAAAATTAAATAATTTAAAATCCATTCGCTAGAAAGTTTTAATATTGAAGATGTCGTAGAAATATTTTTATTCCACGCGATTTATTTTGATCTTAGAACAATCGATCCAAGAATCTATTATACTCCATATCTGGACCCTTCCCCGTATTAGATAATATTTTTAACGATAAACGCAAAAATTGTATAACGTTTAAATATTGCAAATAACGTAAAACGAAAATTATTTTGCAAACTCAAGTCCTGTCTAGTCATGATTAACGAAAATATTATATTATAATACTATAAGCATATCCGTCGGCCAGTATAATAAACATAATATATTGTTAGTGCTATGAAAGTATACTCAGGGCCGGCGTGAGGATAAGGCGACTTGGGCAATCGCCTAGGGCGCCATTCTCAGGGGGGCGCCGAAATCGCTTTAAATTTTCTTACACATTTTTGTCAGTAAAATTATTTTTGAAAATATAAAATACTTATAATTTAGTATTAAAATATTGATAATTATGGTTATTTTGTTTAACCATAAATTAAAATGATATAAGTTTATTTTAAGTGTATTATTTACTATGGTTTAGCAAAGAATGTTTTACATTGTTACTACTTCACTAACAGTTCGATTTGAACTTTTAAAGAACAACGTTGACTTATGGAATTTTTTGTATGATTTAAAAAATACACTCGAAAATCAAAATGAATTATTAAAACATTGTATGGATCTACACAATCACCTTAAGGATGGACCTGAGTATACTAACTACGTACCCAGTACTATCTATCTCTATATATGTATAGGCAGGTACGAAAAAGAAATATCACAAGGCACTTTGAAAACCTACGACTTAATGGTAAAAATGAAATAGTAATATTATTGTAAGTATCGTTTGAATGTCGATAGAACGAAAACAATAAATTGACGACATTAGATATTATAATAATATTAAAAAATGAACCAATTGTCTAATAATATCACGAAGCATCGCCTGATATTAGTCACAATGTGTATTCAGTTCAGGGACTTGGTCCAGAAAAGAATCTGAAATTACTTAAAAGTTTAATAAATTCCTACTAAATTATAGGTATGATGTTAAATATAAAATTAAATATTGAAATCTAAAATTAATATTCTTAAATTATTTAATTGTGTGGACATTTAAATAACTAATTAGAAATTATATAGCCTAAATTGGGAATATTTTATAAAACAATCAGTAAAATCTATATGATCTGCAGGATTCTTAAACTTTATAAATCATATTTTGAGCTCCGCGTGGGTCATTCACTTTTATCCAACCACGCCTATAAACTTGAATGAAATGATTCTCTTATTTGTCACACTACACTTCATCGAAAGCGACTACGACCTTTCACACGCCTCAAAAAATAAGTGCTATTGAAAGCTGGTTTTATTGTATAATTATATAATATCTGTATTTGTTTTGTTATTCTCATAATTGTGTACTACTTAAAATAATTATCGAGATGTCATTGTCACTGACTAAAAGTCAATGAAAAAGTTAATATCATGTTCTGGTAATATACCGATACACAAAAATTGTAATAAACCATTAATTATAAATAATAATAGATGAATGATAAAAAATTGATATGGCGATACTACAATACTGAATTGAAAAAATATTTATGATGTATTTAATGATTTTTTTGTTAATGTCAATACAATTTTGAAGAAAAACGCGATAAGGTTTTATTAAAATAAAAACAAATGTGAGATTTTGAATACAATTTCTATAACCCAATTGATAGATATGAAATTGAAAATAATATAATTTGATTAAGATCATCCGACATTACGATGTACCCTCTCTGCAAATGGCTTAAAGAATCACAATCTTAAACAAATGGATACCTAAAAGTAGATATACATATAGGTACTATTTCATAACCATTAACTAACATTTTTAATTCATTAATTTCTTTAGGTGTATAGGTAGGTATATTTAAAAATAAATATATAGTTATAGACGATTATAATAATAAACCGTACTATTACATTGTCTTTATCAATGTCATACATTTTTGAAAAATTCCTCAAAGATAGAATATTGCAATTTCTAAATAATAATAATTTTTTTCCGATAAATCAGATTGTCTTTTTGACTGGTAGCTTCATTGATGATGTATTATTTTTGGCTAACAAATTTATTCATAAGAACCTCAATGGACACCTAATTTTAATAATGTTTTATGTATATTTTTAGACGTGAAAATTATTGACTGCATTAATCATAAAATTATATTAAAGAAATTAAATTTTACTGGAGGAAAAAATGTTTGATTTGTCGTTTATGTAGTGAACTGGTAGAACACAAAATGTAATTAAGGTATATGTTTGATACATAGTTATGAATAAGTATGTTATAATGCTATGCATGCATATCAAGTATTATATTTTCTTATTTAAAAAATATACGTATTAGTATTATTATTATAATTATTCGCATAATATGGTATTAGTGATAACTGTGTTAGTAACCCGACTTCAATAAAAAAAAAAAAAAACAGCTCTGTAAAGATCTTGAAATGCAAAAATGGTACCTATTAATAATTAATTACCCTAATATCTGAATAAAAGATATTATATAATATATTTTTTAATTATAATTTGATGAGACATTAACACATATTACTTCACATTATTATCAAGTGATAATAATTGATAATACAAGGTCATTTTGTGACGTTAAATGGCTAAATCGTATTTATGATATTCGCATAGAAGCTGTAATTTATTATGCGAAGTTATCTAGAGAATTTATTCAAAAATGATTTATGCATAATTCTAACCACTTTGAGGATTCGCTCATGTTAGTCGTTGTGCATGTATGAATCGTCTTGCAGTACTTAATACCACTTAAGGTTTATGACCTGTGTGAACCTTCTCATGGTTAAGATGACTGAAACGACGGGAAAATGATTTAAGATAAATGTTTACATTGGAATAGTTATTTTGCCGGTATAAATACGCTCTTGACCCCAATGTTGAAAAAATAATAATATTTTCCACATGTTTATGATACGAAACAATTTTTTAGGCAGTTATATATTATATATTCATATCATATCGTACTCCGATATGGCGGTCTACTGACAAAATTAGAAATTTTAACACGGCCGACCTTGCATTTTACGCTTAATCAAAACAAATAAATATTAGACCATTAAAGTTAGTTTTAATAATAATATTAGTGTTATAATTGTATAAATATTATGTAAAATAAATTACTATTATTTCACATTATCGTCGTGTCTTCATAGTTCTTGCTAAAACGCAATAACATGTCTGTAACACTTTACAAATTATATAATTTTGCTGTACCTACAGTTATTCAGAAATGATATAAAATAATAAATGCTTTAGGAGTGATTGTCTAACGATTTAACACTGATATATTTTTCACAACTTCGCAACGATAATACCAATCAGCATGTAGCCGTGTTTACGTGCTTGGTACAGTCCCGCGGACTTAAATGAACTCGTAACTATTTTTTAGAATATTTTTTTGTGGTAGTGAAATTGATTTTTATGAAGAACTTCCCAAAAAAATGAATACATACCAATACGCTGAATGCTCGTGGTAGGTACATTATACTATTGTAGTCGTCGACAAAATAATGTCGAAAGGACCGAAGTGTTCATTTATCAGTTCAGACATAATAATATTATTGCCAAACGATAAATTATTATCCTATACATTTGTTGATGGGATAATTTATTGTAAATCTAAAATGCATTGATAATAGTATACAATAAACAAGGTGCAAGTAATTATTAATTTTATGATTATCTGACGATGTGGGTGGTATATAAATATAAAACAAAATAATTTTAATATAAAAATATACAATAACTGTCTGTAATCAATTGTATTAGAACAACCAAGTAATATGTGAATTGCCTTATCATTAAAGATACTTATTAGTTGTTGGGCATTTCAGTTGACAATGCTTTGTCTCGGGGCTTGCAAACGTTATAGTAACGTTATGATTATAACGATAAATGTGACAAAAAAGATTGACATTTGTAAACGTAATCAAAACGAAAAACGGTAAACAAAAATAATTGAAAGACAAAGCATAACGATTAACAAAATATAAATCCGCTAATTTATATATAATTCACTCATATCGCTAATTGTAGAAAGGGGACAAGTCCACTTTTTATAATTGTTCAAGAGAGACCAAAAAAACAAAATATTTACGTGTCCCTATTTTGTTGTAAACTGTTATTTCAAAGGGTTATTTTCAGATGTTCGGACAATCGGATTTGTCTACTTTCTGCAGTAAACGATGTATTTACATGTGCTTAGTGCAAAATGAAAATGAAATAAAAATTGATAATATGGATTTGTTGTCTTTCTGTTATAATGTATTATTAAAAAAAACATAGTTTATAGAATATCACGAAATAAAAAAATAACCCAAAACAAAATCATTTGAAATCGTTTTATTCAAAAGTTGTAATATTGGATTTGTAGAAAATAATATTTATTCTACAAGATTCATCGATAAATCTTAGCGATCAATTCAAGAATTTATTATATCCCGTATGGGCAAAACTTATGTAACGTTTAGATGACAAATCGATGGTTACACGACAAAAGGGGATAAACGTCAGTTAGGAGAAGCGACATAATATACACGGCTGGACAGTGGAAGACAAGCTCTATCTATCGGCGAAAGTATTACTATTCTGTGGTCATTGTATAAATATATTTTGAATTTTAAAATATAGGTTATATACCACGCTTTTTATTTAAATAATTTTCAATATTACGTCTAAACGATAATTTTAGAGGATAAACACCATCTGTATGAAATGTTTTGGGGAATATGTGACGGTTCATCAATATTTGGCGCTTAAGCCCTTTTATCCTAATGGCAATATTTTTCAAACTAATTATAAAAATGGGGAATAACTGACGAGATTGTATTATCAGTTGATTACACAATTAATTTTCAGATTTCTATTTGTGATTACTGTTAGTTAACACTTGTTAATTAAAATATTTTATCGTCACGATTTGCATATTTTAATCATTTAGTGTATTACTTCGACATGTATATCTGAATTATTTGTAGGTATTGTAATAAAATTACAAATTGCAATTTTTTTTTTAGAATTATTATGTTGTAAAGCACTAGGTAACTACTTCTTGTTAGGTATTCATACTTTAATATCATTGATGTATCCGTTTGATTTATATTATTGATGATCCTCTGTGATATCATTTGATAATTAATTCATTTTTTAATATTATTATAATATCTAATGCCGACAATTTATTGTTTTCGTTCTATCGATATTCAAACGATACTTATAATAATATTACTAATATATTTTTACCATTAGGTCCTAGGTTTTTCAAAGTACCCCGTGGTATGTCTTTTTCGTACCTGTCTGTACACACATAGATATCGATAGTATTGGAGACGTTGTTAGTATACTTTGGCCATAATGCCTTTACTTTGTAGGACATAACGACTGGATAATCGCACTCCCTACTTGAAATTAAAATAAGCGAAAAAAATATGATGCAAAATAACGTAGTGTGTAGTCATCGTTTTACAATTTATCTATTTAATAATATATTACATAATTACAACATTTTAAAATTTGTTTTTAACAATAATATTTATATGCTTGAAAATTGTATTATAATATCTATATATATAAAAGAAAGTCGTGTTAGTTACTTCACTTATAACTCAAGAACGGCTGAACCGATTTAGCTGAAAATTGGCAGGGAGGTAGTTTAGAGCCAGGAGAAGGACATAGGATACTTTTTATCCCGTTTTTACGAAAGAAAATTTTGGAAAAACTCAATCCCGGGAGGTGCTCAAATAGGGATTTTGAG
>JACXSJ010000091.1:0-143756 GCA_014851325.1 Pentalonia nigronervosa | reverse complement strand
TAATAAAAAAACATTTTATAAGAAAATTCACACTTATAATAATAATTATTCATGAATTATAGTGAAAAATGTAATAGGGAATAAGTGAAAATAAACAAATGGTCAATAAAAAACTGGGGCATGAGCGCCAATTTTTTTATTAAATTTTACTAAAACTATTTTCATTACTTCTTTTATTATTTTAATCTATGGACATTTACATGGTCGTAACATCTTGTTTTAATAAAATCGTCTTTTATCAAAAACTTCAAAAACTCGTAAAAAAAAAAGTTATTACCATTTAAAATTAAAAACAATAAAAAAACACGTTTTTGTCTTTTCTGAAAGCCTCGAAAAACGTCACCTAGCCCCTTTTGCCGTGTAGCCATCGAAATAACATAAAACAAAATTTTGATTTCAAATGCAAGTCCTGCTTTATTTTATATCGGCACAGAGGTATAACTATTTTTACTTTTAACGGTTCGCTGCAGTCATTAAATTATTATACAATACTAACTTAAATCGTGACTTTTCTGCATCTACCATAATTTACTATAATATGTTAATAATCACTATAACTGCAATTATCACTGTATAATATTATCATTATTATTCATTTATACGTTAAAACGTAATATCACATACTCGTGTTGTCGAGTCCTAAGGACGTCGAAATATAAAAATAAGGCAATACCATCAATATATTATAATTTATATATAATGTACCTTCACTCACGAAGCTACTGAGATTATACATAATATTATGTATAGTTAGGTACTACTTGCCTACAATTTACGATATAGCACACACGCAATATTTTTCGCGGTCAACTAGTAACCGTTTAGCCAACTGAAGTCGACAACAATGTAACTTGCTATTATTATTATTATTATTATTTACTATTGACGAAATCGAATAGAAAGATATATAGGTAGGTACGTTATCAAATAATAATAATATTGTAACAATACCGACGAAATGAAAGAGAAAAAAAGTGTCTTCTCCGTGTATACAATGATGTATATTGTATAAATAATAATAATGTTACACTATTATATTGGCAAATCGGAAAAAACAACAAAAGCCTGCACTCGCCGCGCTGATATCGCGCTCGAGCCAATCATCGCATTAGCCACGCTCATTGTTGCCACGACCACGTTTAACCCTATTAACCCGCGGTGAACACATACATTATTATTATATTATACACACCGACGACGATAATCATCCTCAAGTAGAACGACCTAGCCTTCGGTAAAGACTGCAAGTGCAGACGACTCTTCCCGGCGTGACCCGTCGTGTGTTGTACACGCGGATATAACGAAGAAGTAGACAGCAAAAATCAAAATATCGTTTTTTTTTTTTTAATCGGACGCGCGTCAGACGGATAATAATGTTTTATACGTATCGTACCGTTGATTATAAATAGTATTTGTTATTAATGATAGTTTACCTTCGTAGATATTATGATAATATTATACAGCATTGACCGTTTTACAGCGCGGCTACAACCAAGGGGAAAATGCGAGTTGGGTCCCTGGATATATTTTGATCGCTTCAATTAAACCAGAGTTGGGTCCGCGATGTTTAAAGGAGATAATACTCGAATTGAGTCCGCGGTAACATTTTATATTAATGTTGCTGATAACGACGATAATAGTCGAATCGATACTTTACTACTTGGAATTCAGGGTGAAATTTACATATAATTTCGAAACGTATATGTCCCCACCCCCACCCATTTGAATTTTTTAATTTTTTACATCACCAATATTTGGTGCTCCGTTCCTGTCAATTCCCGGCTCCTGCCATCAATCTTGGAATTCCTGTTCAACTTCCGCTCCCGCAAAAGCTTAAAATCTGTGGGCGGGGCTGTAGAAACGTTTCCCGAACCCTACCCAAAAAAATAATTATTAACTAATTATTAATCATTTTAATATTTTAATAAATACATTTTTAAGTACATATTGGAGTAAAGTAACCAATAAAAAAAAACATAATTTTTGTGAGACTTTCTAGCTAATTTTCACGCGGTGTCTCGTGGTAACGCCAACAGGCTACAGTGCAAAGCATGTATCCGAGGTATATTGTCCATCCTTAAGTGTTCTAAATGTATAGACGAATAAATGTTATAATTTTGTAAAATGACAAAGGGTACCTGCTGATACAGTAGTTGTGGTCCACTACTACGCTCACCCAGGTGACCTGTCAACGGCTTATTAGACACTATATCATAATAGTCATCTGCAGGTATCACGTATCGATAAAAAAAACTATTTATTCGATATCGGATCGTGAAATTAAAAATGTGTAAATGTGTAATTGTGTTGGTTATTAGCATTATATGATATCCGCTATTACGATGACGCAAGATTATAACATCTACCCAATTCAAACCATATAAAACGTTTTTTTTTTCTTTCAAAAACGCATCATTTAAATCGTCCAAGAAAATTAGTAGAATGCATCACACCGTTTATAATATATATATAATATACAAACGGGATAAGTACCGGCTAACGATTCTCACACGTACCTACCTATATGTGCGTATAGACAATAATCTATACATATCGAAACAGTATGTAGGCATACGCACCCATTATATATATATATATAAGTACAGCATTCGGTCACTACTTTTTCCACCCACTCCCACCCCGACGGGTGTTTAGGTACCGTTGCTCGACGCTGCTGACGTACATAATATTATATAGTTGGCTGTCTCTATGTTGAACGATGTTATATGTATACGCGCACGGCGGATTATCGCTATACATGACTATATACTACACGCGGTACATAAAATATAAATATATTATTATCCGCAGCGTTTAATAATAATATTATAATATTGTGTTGTGCGTATATTATTGTATATTATACGGTCTCGATCTCGAGGTATAATAACGGGCGTCGTCGTATACCGACAAATAATAATAATCATCATCATCATCGTACAAACGCGAGCGCGGTGCACATTATTTAGTTAGAGCGGCCTGCAGTAGGTATATACTGTACGCATAGTCGTCGGGCTTTATGTTGTTACGTTTATCGTAATATTATTAAAACATTTTTGTTTTTTAATTAACAACGCTCCGATAACCATCGCTCGTAGGTACACCTCTACCTGTTGTATCCGACGAATAGAATAATATTTTTGTTCTCTCCGACGTTTGCTCCGATTCGCGCATCATCGACAACGCGGCCCCACGCGGCTCCGATAACTCCACAGTCGGCATATCATACAGGGCGATCCTGTCTAGATCCTAACTAGTTATTTTTGTAGTTTTTGATTTCTCATTCCAAAAATTCAAATGTTCCGCGAAACTGCCGAGTGCCGCGACTAATAGTATCTACCTATGTATAGCCGTGATAATAATTTATTAACAATTTAAATATTGAATATTTTGTGATAAAAACATTTTTTTAGTTGTATTATTTCTTGTAAATCGTTTATATTAGTTGTATTTCTTGTTATATAGGGTGAACACTACGTCTAAAGTGTATACGGATATATCAGTATCATACTGCTTGTATAATTCTTATTTTTTTTTTTGTACATTCCTTGCTCTAATGACTGTTATTCCAATTAATTTCCAAGAAATTAAGGTTATTACCTACTTACTTTGAAACATTTGATAAAATTATCAATCCTCACCAATAATTTAAGTTTGATAGGTACCCAATAATTATTCATTTATAATAATTTCCTTGATATTTAAACAAACGGGTTTTTAAGTTTATGTTTTAAAATATAATAATAAAAACTTAACTTTAACTTTTGAAAAAATGACTAACTCGCCCATCTTTGATGATTATATAATCGTATACAGCTCCCAATCGGCATTCAATCGTAAATGTATTATAATTATGTTACATAGTTTTGATTTACTATTAAATCCCGTATTGAATTAATAATATGTACAAGTGTATATAATATTATAAATTGGACTGACTACAGACGGAAATCTATTTTACCAAAAATAGCTATCTAATATTCTCAGAAACTAGAAAGTATAATAAAGGCCATTGCTGTGAAAAATACTTTTAAAAAAAAGTTATTAAAATACTGCTAAGATACATTTTTGTTAAAGTATTATCAAAACATTATAAAAATTTAAATACTATTCTTTTTATAAATTGAATCATACTTATCTTTATTTTTGAGTCAATAAAGTTGCGATTGAAATAGTTTTGACAACTAACTTTAAATTATTCACAAAAAAAGTACTAGATAGGTGAGAAATAATTATTAATTGTAATTTTTAACGTTATAATTTATAAACATTAGATATTAAGCAGGCTTACACTTTATTATTTGTCAACTAATAACTTATCTACAATATTAAAATCTATACTAAAATTCAAATACTGACCAAGAAGAACCTGAATACATTTTATCGGTGAAAGTCGTATTATAATGCATCAATTGAAATCCCAGAAAGGTCAGAACTGATCCGATTATAAACCCCTAATCGACTGTATCTAATTTACCAATATTATATTATTTATTATTTAAAAAAATAAAATTTTGGTTTTTTTAGTAATTCTAATATTCAGTAATATAAAATTTATAATGTATTATATTATAGTTCCAAATATTTATTATTGATAGTCAGAAAAAAAGTATTTAATGGAAAGTATTGAATACTCCGGAATTTAACACGAAAAAATAGTATTTAAAATGTACTCGAGTACTTGTTGACAAACAGTTCTGAAAATACGTAGTAAGTATTCAATATACGAAAAAGATTTTGAATACCAATCCTCAAATACTTTACAACACTGAATATGGTATCTGGTATATCCCACAAAATAATAATGCCTAGGTATACCTATATCAAAACGCATTTATACGTCATGCTGTCATCTCAAATTCAAAATATTTATTCGAAACCTTCTCGTGGTTTTTAAATCATTTCGTAACGAATTTTAATCACGATGACGTTTTTTTGTTGTTTTTTTATTTGTAGTGCTGTATTATGGCTAAAAATGTGTTGCTGTTGTTCAACATCGCGTTAATCTGGTTAATGGGTTAATATAAAACGATATAAATTATGCATATAGGCATTGGCACACGCGTCTGGCTCTGTTAAATTTCGGTTTTATAAAAGTATAATATAAATATATATTATATTCGGTATCGTCTTCCGTGAAAAGTGGATTAAGAAAGAAAAGCGGAAATTAGGCACCACGTGATCCCTGGTTTACGCTAGTGTACGGTTCCGGTCGGTTATACCAGCTAGGAATATTGCGGAAAATGGAACGTGCGGTCAAGGTTACCATCATATACCACCGTACTATAATAATGAAGTATTCGCAGTACCTATGCTCCTACGATTTTTCTGTTTGCGCGGATGTCTTATTTTGATAAATTAATATTTTTTTTTCTTCAATTTTGTGAACTATAAGACACCTATACTATAATATGATAGTGAGAACATAACTAAAAATTTTGGTATTTAACACGGCGAATAAAACCTAATCAACGCATCTTCGTGTTATTTTATATAACTTCTAAATCTGACTTATAATACGTCTTATTCTATATTATTGCTGGTTTGTTACCACCAATTATGTAATACAATATATATTGTACCCGTACAATTGATAGTTTTCAATCATATACCACCCGTACCTGGGCGTTTAATTAAATACATAATAACTACTAAATATATGTACACAAATTACAGGAATAGTAGGTACGTATCACTATTATATAGGTATCGTACTTCTCGCGTCTAACATTGTTCTAAAGACACTGCAATTTCTAAATTATACACGATAATTTATTTATATCTTCTAACTATAATATAGCTAGTATAAATAATGCATATTTTATTAAAAAGACAGGTCACGTAAAGTGAAACTACTTAAATATAATATTATATATTATAGAATCAGTAATAGTTTACTTTTTTTCCCTGTTGTGACAATCGAGTCATTAAGTATTTGATTTCGACATTAGGATTACTATTTTTTTATTATATATATATATATATACACACACTAAGTATTCAATTATATAATAGATGCATAATACATCAAAACCAAAGCATTAAATTTTATAAATAATTTAATTATACTGTCGGTTGAATTAATTCGCAAAGCTATGAAAAGTTATAGTTTACGATATGTACTCAAACTTTCATGAATAATAAATAACCGTAGACCAAGGAAAAGACCTTCAATTTGACAAATAAGTAAAACCATTTCACGTACATATTACAATATTTATATGTTTTATAGTAATTTTATGTATAGTAGGTACATTAGTTGTTAGTATCTATGTATACTATACAAGGTTTTTTTTTTATTTAACGACAGTGACTCGTTCATTTTGATAAAGTTTTTTTTAGAAAATATGATTTTGTACAATTAACTGATCCTATAAGATGAACAAATTAAAATGCTGCACTAAAATCTTTGAAAAAATTGAATACAACTCAATTTATATTCAAAATTTTTTTTTCTGAGATATTGTTGTAAAAAAATAATTCTATTTAGATTTGGTGTTTACTTAATGTCTTATGTAATAAAAAATAATTAATAATAACAATGGCAATATACATAAGACGTAATTATATTTTAATCGTCATTAATGTCACAAATTTAAGAAAAATTTGCTGTAGGTAGTTATAGAGAGTGTGGTTAGCGCGTATTACTTTATTTTATCATGAATAATTGTAAAAAATTATTCAATTTTAGGCAATTGAATACGAATTGTATACTTTACTGTTGAGTTTGAACTGTAGTAGACGGTTTAATTTGTACGATTATTATATTATGTTTTTTGTTATCTCTTATTTGAGAGAAAGTGCCACCAATTGAAATGTTTACCATATCTATAATAATAATATTAACAACTTGCAATTATTATTTTGTGTTTATTGAAACAACGGTAAGTGTTTTAAATATTTTTCTCCGAATTTATATCAAAAGTACTACTTTAAAAAGTTAATAAATAATTATATTCATCACGAACAAATTAGCTCAATCCGGATGAAATTATATATAGCTTATAATCCGAAAATTCAGGGAAATAACCCAATAGAATTTCCACACGGTAAATCACTGCCAACGTAACCCATGCTGTGTTAAATGCGGTGAAGGTTATGACTCCAGGAAATGCGAGAAATCGCCGTCAGAACCCGCCAAGTGCGTTCTCTGCTCGCGTCCACATACATCGTCGTATAAAGGATGCCCGTTTTAAAAAGAATTCATGTCAAAACATTGGAAACATAAAGCCGGAAAAAATAGCAACCACCTGTCTTTCCATCCGCGATACAAACGAATGTCAACCCAAGCTCTAAGTCGAAACGAAAACCTACATACTTCAACGTTAGTGTTCCAGCAAATGATCCACCATCCAATCAATCAACACTATTTATCTTAAAATTTCTGGAAAAACTTAAGTCTATTCTGAGCCCATTATTGATCGCGTTAACATCGATTATAAATAAATTACTACTTTCCGTCATTACCTATTCATAATATCACTTCTTTATAATCTTATCTATTCCAATACCCTCATTAATTTTTCAATAAATTAATATTGTTTTTGTTTTATTCCGTATCAGTCTTAATACTTATTATAATATTTGTATTGTATGACTGTTATATACTATATTATGTTACAATAATTTTAATTGTAGAGCTATGATAGTTGTCATATTAGAAGCTAATAAAAAAAAAAAACCCCAATAGAATAAAATAAATAAATTTACGTATCGTATAATGACGTATTATTAATACGAGATACATCAGCCAGGTAGGTATCTATACAGTTTTTGTATTAAACGTGCACATCATAATACGTACACGATGTACCCATTTATGTAATGTCGATTTCTATCGAAACGATTATATCACGGTCATCAATCGTACACACGCACATATTTTGGATGCTCGTTGGAACGATGATTTTATAAATAATTTGATCGACGATACCGATCCGTCGGGGCTGTCGGCGCAAGAACGTGAATCCCGGGCTTACTTATAATAGGTACCTATGTAGGTATAAGCCCTCAGGATTTGTCCAAAAAAAAAAAATGTAATTAATGACGACAATCTGCAGCAGCGGATCGCGCGCGCAAAGACTTTGGACCTATAATGTTACGCGGCCAAAAATAAAATGTATATTATACTTATAGTCACGGAAATAGTGTATTTTTCAAGATTACACGATACGTCATGATATGATTAACGAAGACAAAAAATGTGTTCAAAACAGGACTTGTAAACGTTATAGTAACGTTATATATATGATAAAAAACGATTGAAATTTGTAAACGTAATTAAAATGGAAAATAGTAAACAAAAATAATTAAATATTATCTCAAAATAAAATAAAACTATTGACGACATATATAATATACCATTAAACAAAATAATTTAAATAAAAGTTGTAATATTGGTTTTGTAGAAATATTTATTCCACGCAATTCAGCAATCAATCCAAGGATTTATCATATTCCGTACCTGAGCCATTCCCAGCATTAAATATTGTTTTTAATGACAAACGATGAACCCAAAAGTTGTATAACGTTTTACTTTTGAATGACGATAAACGCAAAAATTGTGTGACGTTTAGATTGTAAATAACGTGAAACAAAATTTTAATTTTAAATGTAAGCTTTGGATTAAAACAAGTAAATATTTTATGGAAAAAAAAATTGAAAAATAGTGTTATTATCTATCATATGTGTATAAAAATTAGCGTCTAAGTCGAGGTTAACTAAATTCAATCGCTTTTACAATTATTAATGGTAAATATTGTAATTATACGTCCCCACAATCGATATATATATATAGGCAATAATAATATTATGATTCGCTCACATAACCAGCTATTGGTACCCAATAGGTACCTGCGTATTATAGACTCCCGAAAAAGTAGTAAGGAAAATAATAAGCGTCTTATAATGACGATGATGATCAATATGAGTTGGGAAATATACTTGAAAACACGAACTTTTGCTAGAAATCGCTATCTTAGTGCGGACGTCGGTGCAGGACTAGCATATATATATATAATACGATATTGTGTGCTGCACCGGTTACCATATACCTATATACCCGGTATCGTATTATACCTATACACATGTATCTCGCCGACACAAAGTCGACTGTTTTTGCCGCTGCAGGAATGTGGACGTTGATGATTCCATTACCGGTCGCGTCCGAACTCCTTTCAGTCCGGAGCAAGCGAGCATTACAACATATATTATAATACCAGCTATATAGGTGCCCATACGTATAATGAACACAATAATTATAATGATATATATGTCACGGAAAAATGTGGAATATAATTATATCGGTAGGGTTTTCAAACGATTGGAAGAAAAAAAATGATTTTAAATTTCTTCACATTTTTTGATATAATTTATTGTCGCCCCAGTATGCGACATATGCAAGAAAAATCTCTCGGTCGACCATATAATTACTAGATGTCCAAAATACGCCGAAGCACGAACAATTTTCAACAATCCTAACTCTCTCCGACTAGCTCTCAGCGAAGAAAACACTGTATCAATCTACCAATTTTTCCATACCATTGCGAAAAATTGTAAATAATTGAAAATATTTCAACCTGGTCTCTATGTACCTGTTTTCTGTGTTTTAATTGTAGACTAATGACCTTCGATGTTGAAGCCTTACTTTAAATTAAAATATATATATATATATATATATATATATATATTTCCAGAACACGATAAATCAAAATTTACTACTAGGTACAATTTTATATATTATGCATACCATATAATACATCGATATCGCGTCAACGTCGCCTTTATCGTTCACCGAAAACGCGAACCGTTTTAATATAACGATAATAATGCGTACACATAACTACACGATGCGTGCCTACCTCTATCTACATAAATATATATAAACATATATAGCAGGCACCTGTTGAGACGATGCATTTGTAAGCGCGTATATACACGAATGTTATATATTATCGCTGATCGTATATTATATGGGTAGGTACGTGTTCTGAACAGGCCGTGTTTATTTTGTTGTTTAGGTATCTATATTTGATTAGGTACTCCGCACTCCTAGAAAAAACCGACTCGACGAGTGTACGAAATTGTTGGACGGCAATACAAAATATTCGGAAAATATTACTCGTTCACTGGCCAGGCAAGATAAACACGCAAACGAGTCACAAAGATGTTCGTAATACGTGCAAGACGATTTTCACTCATAATAATAAATAATAATACAATGTACTTGTATAATTTGCGAAAAACGAACTGTTCGTCTTCGTATAAATATTATTATTACCTATGTACCAAATTTCAGAACCATGATTGTGACACACTTGACTATGTATCGCTTACACACACACAAAATGCCTTCTATTAATACAGGAGATAGAAAGATGGATATAATAAATTCGTAAATCCAACTGATAATTTCACATACATGGATTTAATTGGCGTCGCAAATGCTGTCTGTGTCACGCATTTATTATATCATTGTATTGATATAATATAATAAATAGTAAAAGTATTAAAACAAAAGTCGTTGATAATTATAATTTATAGGTATTGTTTGGACACACTTTCATAATATATTATACAAACGGATGTGAAATATTGAAAGAAATTTTGAAAAATTTTCATCATTAGTTGTAGTCTAAATATCGACGGCGAAGGTTTGTTCTGTACAATAACGGTATATAACATACTGCATAGTAAATAAAACGATAATTTAACGGTCTGCAGAGCTTCAGAAAACAAGCTTCCGATGAGTTTTTTTTCAATGAAACCGATCACTTAATATTTACTCGCTGTTGAGTCGAACGAGGTAATGAATAATAGAAAACCATCGATAGATTCTGGAATTTTTCATTTTTTTAACGCATCTCAGCTGCATGCCCATTGCTCTCCATTTGTGGAAACTCATATCTGGTTTAGGGTGACCAGATATAAAATATTAAAATACGGGATTCGTTTGTTTTATTTACTATAATAAAAAATTTATCAATCCCGTATTTTAACCCTAAGACTTAACCCTTTATTGATTAAGAAATTCTTTAAACAATAACTCGGGGTGAAAAATAAGAAATAAAACTTTAAAATAAAAAAATGCCTTTTTAATATTTACCTAGATAATGATATTAATATGCTTAATTACTGGTAGACACATCTTTGGTGTCCAATATTGCGGTTGTTTGTAATTTTCTTTACATATTATTTTTTATAAGTATGGCAATGGTACATATTTAAAAAAAAATGGAATAAATTAAACGTCCCGAAAGCTTTTGACAGGACACCAGGACAGATGACAAAAAATACGGAACTTTCCCGTGTAAAATGTGGCACGTCTGGCCACTCTAATCTGGATATTGACAATTAAATCGTATGGGCACTTACCGCTACTTGATCTTTTGCCAAACAGCGAACTTATATATACTTCCCACGAAAAAACTCGATGAAAATATTGTTATTATATGTAGGTAGGTAGTGCCTATACGTATAGTGCTTATAGCGAAGGATAAACGATTTCGTCTGCACTGTTATTGAATCGCTAAATTAAGCCAATAAACACACACGCACACACACACACACACACACACACATTTTATTATTATACATTATTGTATATTGTGTAGATCATCGTCCGCGACAATGTCGGTCAGCGGCTATACGTTTTGTCCGATGACACTGTCCGTGCCTTGGCGTAGGTATACCGCAAGAACAATTCAACTGTTTTATAGTGGGCAGCAGTCCAAACATAATATTATTGCCGGACAAATATTTCCGCGTACTCGGCCGAGGAAAAGTCTGTACATGCCGCCGGGAAATAGGGACACATTCGTATAATAGCTGCAGGTATAGTACCGGCTGTAAGTATATATCTGATGACCGCCGCCGCCGCTGCTGCCTCGTCCGCATGTCGCTAAAAATATATAAAACGTAAAGTTAAAAAATATGTTTTATGTCATATTATGATATCGCAGTTATAACAACTACGTTGTTGTAGGTAATAATAATTGACATCGTTTAATATATCGTTCAATTTCAAATTACCATTTCGTAATTAGTTGTTCCACGAAACTGCAGTCAACTGCAGAAGAGTCGCTGCAGATTAACCTGAAAACATAAAATCTCCAGATGTCTGGTTAAACAATATTAATATTATTCATTATTTTTACATCAAAATAATTATCGGATCAAAGTTTTCAGATTTTGGATCAAACTGTGTGTGACAAATTATTAATTTGACAATAATTTATGAATAAAATCAATAAAGATAACATTTAAACACAGTTTATGTATCATGGTTAATGATTAAGTTTAAAATTTAATTTTCATAATAATATAAATAAGTATATATACACTGAAATTTTATTAGAAACTTGTGAACGAATATATTGAAATTGTTGATATTAAATGATCATAAACCAATCTACATAACAATGGATTGCGATTGCGTGTATCTATTTACTGGATTCCGAAAACGAAACGTAGGTACCTTTTATCAAAAGTAAGGCGCATATTATTTTATGAAACATTTTGATGATACGTGTTGAGAAAAATCATTTAAAATTTAAAACCAAAAAGTATTCATAAATATATATAATATGCTTTTTATACATTATATATTCAATATTGTATATATTACAATTAAGCGTGAAGTATAAATAAGAAGAAATAAATTAATGAACCTATGGTGAAAAACAAAACATTAAATTAGATACAGTTAGTATCGGTCATCAATAATATGTTTTTCTACACAGTGAAACGCAGAAAACTAAATAGTGTATATTATTGCAAAGCGGAAGTCAATTCATCTGGAAAATTTGATTGAACTGCTGACTACTGCAGCAGTACGAAAGGCAATTGGGTTTTTTATACCTTGACAGATGTGTATGGATTTTAAATCAATAATAGATAGATACTGTAGCAGTACAAGTATAATATTATTAGGACGTATAGAAATCATTAGGAAAATTCGATTTTGATTAAGAAACAA
The DNA here is from genome assembly GCA_014851325.1 of Pentalonia nigronervosa. Lineage (NCBI taxonomy): Eukaryota > Metazoa > Arthropoda > Insecta > Hemiptera > Aphididae > Pentalonia > Pentalonia nigronervosa. The sequence goes on along the minus strand of JACXSJ010000091.1, from coordinate 130,780 downwards.
TTTTTAATAAAGGCATTTTATTTTATTAAATAAAATTTTCATCTTTTGACTTATCAATTGATCTTGACAAGAAAAAATATTATGTTAGTGCATACTATTAACAGAATGATTCCTTTTTAACAACGTAAATTATACTACGTCGTTTTTAAATAAACATTTATATAATGGAGGTGTTATAATCTCAAGTAGGAATTAAAATAAAGTCAAATTGTTTTCTGTTTTTAAATTCTTAAGTATTACACTCTGAGTAGAAGTTATAGGAAAATAATTTATCATATAGCGAAGGTGTAACGTGATACTTAAAGATTACTAATAACAACAATATCGGATGCAATGTAATTTTCATAAGCAATATTTTTACTCAAGAATAACAAATTAAAAATATCGATTGTCATTACCTAATGAATAATACGATGTTGACGCAGTTCAATTTTCCTGCGACTGCGTCAGATTCCTTATTGTTTTCTTTTTTCATCTGCGCATTGGTCGTATAATCTTCTCCCTTGGCACTACAACTATTTTTTCGGTCCTCCGTGGCTACATAACTTATCCCATTTAAGTGATTTTCATCAAAACCATTTTATATGACGTGACCTTAGCCACATATTATTTCATTTTCTTTCCTTACATCATATCCAGAACTCTATTCTTATCACACCTTTCTTTTGGCCACGGCTACACTTTCTCTCGATATCAACCTTCTCAATTCTAGTTCCCAGTGGTGGACTGAAGTTAAATTTTAAACAAAGCAATTTAATATTTAAGTATATAACACCACCGCCCAACAATAATATTACTCTAATATATATTATTTACATATAATTGCAACTTTATGATGTAAATAAAATGTGGTCGTACCTTAGCATAGAATTTAGCGCCACTGCCACCGTCCCTTTAAAGAGTTAATGTAGCTGCGTCAAAACTGAGCCTTTTGGTACGCCACCATAGTAATTTGCGATATTTTATAATTTAGAAGACGCATATTATAATTATACTTACTGTTATTCCTCGCGGTCCAATTAAAAATCACCAATCCCTAATTCTTCACTGTAATAAACTATAATAATATTAGTAATAATGGGACTTAAAATCATCAAAATAAGTGCCTAAAAACATCATTATGAGTAATCAAATAAGTATTTATAAATCGTAAAATTAAACAAAATAATAAATCTAAAAAAAAAATATGACCTAAAAAATAGGAAAAAAATAGGAAGAGTTTTTGCATTTTCTTTTTACATAATAAAGTACTAGACATTTGTTTAATAAAAACATTATTTGTATTGATTACGAGCACCGCGACAGTCAAATAATATCGTTTATGAGAAATCAGGAGTAAACAGGAAATATATTATAGTAATTTGTTTCTACAAAATCCAATTATATTGTTCTATCGTTGGAATATTTTTGTTACTCAACGATGCTATAGACAAGTACCAACAAGCAAATAAGATAAGAAAGAGACAAATACACTTAAAGTAATAGAATTATTTTTAATTTTAATTTTATCAAAAAAAAAAAAATGTAAAAAAAAAATCTGGGTTAAGTCAATGGTATGGATCGTCATGAAGATTCTTCATGTTGAAGAAGATATTATGTAAAAAATCAGAAAAATTGAAAATAAGCATTTTTGTTTTTAAACTGTCGAAAAAAAGGCATTTTCAAGTTTCATAATTTAAATTGTTTTAATGCGGTACGACACTTCCGCGATAGCCATTCGCTGTAAGATTTTATGTCGAACCGCGGTAAAAAAAAAAAAAAAAAAAAGCTGCAAATGTGCTACAAGACCCGTGTCCCGGCACCTGTAACCTAATGAAGTTGTACGCCTAATAACCTAACCTAACACAGAGGGACGGCAAACAATAAAAAGGTTTGATAAAGGGATTTTCGGTCGATGCATCGCGACGATTCGTTTTCGACCGATTTACCCGCGCGAGAACGGCGTAAAACGCGACGCCACTGGCGCGCTTAATCCTTCCCTTGGCGCCGGTCGGCCGTCCGTCCGCTTCGAATACGAATAAAAAAAAAAAAAAATGTTTTTTGATATTAATAATAACATAATCGTCGCCGTGTGGTGCGCGCGCGCTCGCCGAACAGGTTGCTGCGCCGGGAGAGAGTGCCGGGCCACTGCGCGACGGCGGCCGGCGAGTGAAAGAACCGCCGGAGACGAGCCTCAGTTTTCGTACAGGTGTCGACCCGCGTGCAGTCACCCAGCGCGAGATCGCACGAAAATAAAAATAATAATAATAATATATTATTGCCGCGCACGAAAAAATAAATAACAACATTATTGTCGTGTTATCGTTCGCGCGTGCGTTTTATCGCGTTTACGATACAATTATTCACTGTTCGATGTCCGTTGCAGTCGGATTGCGCGGTGTTTTAATTTCTGATTGTTACTGTATGACTATTGTGCTGTATACTGTATGCTAGTAGTTTTTTTTTTTTTTTTTTTTTATTTCTCATTGACGTTTGAAGTTATTGTCTGTTTTTCAAAGTTTTCATTTTTCGCGTCTCGAACACACGCAGATGAACAGTGTTCGGTGATCGCCGCCTCGGATGGAATACCGTTTCCGAAATATTATAACATATTATGTATTTTAGCGATTAGTACTGCTGACGAGGACGCCATCGAGAGGGCTAATGTAATAAACTCTTACAATACAAACAGGTAAATAATAATTTTAATAATTAAATCGTATCTATATATATATATATTGTTATACATCGGCACTTATTAGGATAACTCAAAAGAATATAGCTAAATAAATGCCTACGCGTTTGGTGATTTAATTGTATTTTTTTATTTGTTAGGCTTTTAATAAAATTTTGAACAAAATCAATATTTCAAGTGTATGGGTATAGTTATATAACGAAAATAAGTAGATTCAAAATTGGTTCCAATCAAAAATTAAACATTTAATGGTGTATTATAATACTTACCTCAAAGAAAGTAATAAAAATAAAAAATAATTAGATGCTCTATCTCTAGCGATGTGTTTATATAACTTTTTATTCGAATTGTCATTGCTTGTTTTATTTTTTTGCGTAATTTTGCTCATAATTGAAATTAGGTATTTTGATTATTTACATTATTTTTTTTTAATATCTGTTGAAATTTCATTTTTTTGTAGTAAAAGTATTAAACAAATTATGTTGTTTACTAATATTATATTTAGTTTGAATTAAGCTGAATTATCATTTTCTAACTATGTTGTAACCACCCGTCAGTCGGTTGGAAACAACAAAACGTCTCGGGTAACAATAATATGCACGGAGGACATAAATATTTTGATTTATAACAACGGTTAGGTATCCGGTGACGGTTAAAATAAATACTACTGTAACCAGTATATATAGTGCGGTATGGTGTGCATAAAAATTGTGAAACGAAATACTGTTATAAGGATCGTAAGGAAACGTCTTCTAACTCGAACTAAAAATATGAAACGACCTCAGGTATACGTTTTGCACCTATTACGATGGTGATAAATAAAAAATGTGTTCTGATTTTATTATTGTTGTTCCCATATTACCTCAAACACCATGTGATTTCAACATCCGACAGTTTTTCCTATATTTCTACGTATAAACCTACAAAATTATACACTGTTTAGGTAGGTTACTGCTCTGCCACTCGATACCCGCAAAAACGCATCGTTCATTTGTGTGCATATTGTAAACTATAATATTATTATAATATTATGAATAATACTGCAAGTGCTCTCTCGTGTAATGCGTATATTTAAATAACGTTACAGTTTCGACGTCGTTTTTTATTATTTTTATTATTATTTCTATCCGACCAGACACTTTCGTTCACGTAAGTCGTGTCGTACACCACAGACTGAGCCGATGCATTACAATAATATTATGCTATATTCTTATTCGTACGACCTGTCAACGTCCTCGCAGATTTCAATAAAATCGCCGCCATCGCACTCAATGTCGTGCGTATTTATAATATTATTTATATAGGTACTCTCTTTTCGGCCCTGTAGGGGAGACGACGGCGGCGGGTGTGCAATATACATACGTACAAGGTCCATATATTATTATTATTATTATTATATTATGAAGCCGGTATTTATATAATATCGTGATTTACGCTGATATTCGCCATGAGCACGTTTGTCGCGGAAAAGTGTATACTATCTAAATTATTACACTCGGGGAAAAAATATCATAATATAAGTTGTATTCATTATAATATCATGTTATTAATATACCTATGTAAATAATTATAATATCAAATAATATCGAGGGTGGGTGTAATGTGATGCAGAGAGGCTACAGGTACGCTAGCTGCTGTACAGTGTATATACCACAGGTATTAACCTAAAACCAATGATGAAACTCTGTCAATACGGCCGTCTATTAAAATATTACCATCAGTTTACACTCACGATGTTCGATCGTCGTCTACGTTTTAAATAGGTAGACAGATGAAACGCGCTTTGAAAACGATAAATACGGAAATTCCTAATCATCGCAATATAGCTTGTTTTGTTCTCGTTTTCGCGGTGCGCACGTTGCAAATGCCTCTATAGAATATTATGCTCACAGAGTCCGTGTACAATTATTATTATTATTATTATTATTATTACAACATTACGTATAAGCATGAGGTTTTACGCGTGTAAAACATGTGGAAACTATGCGCCTTCTATATTATATGCAAGTAATGTCCTTCCGGTCCGCAATTCTGAAGTGTTTGCTTGAAAAAAATATGTCTACCTATAATATAAGAGTTCATAATATTATTTCTATACACCGCAGTTGGCAGACTATGATACGTTACACAGTGTAAAATAATTGCCGAGAAAAACGAAATAAATCATATAATTATTACGATTAGGATCAGACGTCACTTCAGGTTCGTTAGTGCGCGGTTCGCGTTTTTACGTCATTCATGGGAATATAATATTATTATTATACAAAAAAAAAAACATTTTGTGTGCTGTATCGTATATTATTATATTAAACGTGTGTTACACACGTACAAAACAACATAATATTGTTATCATCACGCTGTGTGTACCCGAGTACGAGTATATATTATAATTATTATTATTAGATTATTATATATACGTAATAATATTTTATCAGGGAAATAATCGCAAGGGGTCTGCAGCAATCAGGAGGAAATGTCGCAGAGTGGTTTGCAATTCGATTGCAACCTGTTTCTCTCCCTGTTTTTATGTACAAAAAAAAAAAAATTAAAAGCCCCCTGCGTTGACTTGGGGCTGAATACACCTCTGATCCGATACATTATATAGGTTTTATATTATTTTATTTTGTCGTCGAAAACGAATCATTAAATTGCATGATGTGCATCGATCTCGCGGATCGAAACATTCAACGGTAACGTGCGGCGCACATATAAAAGCACATCACATTTTTACTTTCCCGACTATCTCTGCTGAATGTTTATTTTTATATTTTCACGATATACGCACACGATAGATAAGTAACGAAAAGGTTTGCGATCAAACTGATTGCGACACTCGAGACGGGTTAATCGGCGTACTTGTCGCGCGGCGCGGCGATTGAATGAAAGTGCATACGCATAAAGCCTATAATATTTTCAAATTCATTTTAACATTCAACACATGTGTCGATGGGATTTATCGGGCTTACATAATGTGAAATTACCAGTTTTCATTTATACGATAACCTACTGACTGAATTATTGAAAATAATAATAATAATAATAATAATAATCATAATAAATACAAAACTTTCTCGCACTCGTCGAGACTCGTATACGTATGGTACATATTATTATACGCGTGACGGACGATATGCGAATTAAAAACTTTTTTTTGTACGCAGAACATAATCACGTCGACGGAACCATTTTCGTATATTATTATACAATGCAGGGTAACATATTATTATTAAATTATCCGATTCGAGCGCTTCTTTTCTCGAGCTTGTCGAACTATACGGCTATTATTTATTAGACATTAATATATAATGTCAAATAATAACATTATCATATCGGCGACGGCGGCTATCAATAAACGTTTGAAGACCGCGTGATGATGTGTGCGCCCGCCGATTGGACACGATTTCCCGACCGTGATATTATAATACTTATTAGAGGTGTATAATATAGGTAATATTATATTATAATCGCTGCCGTATAATCAATATAGAACACAGACACACAACGAAATTATTATTATTTTTATATTCGTTATCATATAATAATTTCCCACGGATTTCAATATTCGTAATATCGTACACCCCGGTCTGGTGGGTGAAGAGGGGGCGGGCTGCCGTCGCCGCTATGACTCGTTTCGTCCAGCGATGCTTGCGTTCGTAAGCCGTGCGCTTGTCGATGTGGGTCACACACTCGTATACGCGTAGACTTTAACGCCATGACAGACCGAGACCAATCGTGAACTATGGGAACGTTAAATGTTTAAATATATACAATATACATAAATGTGTAACACACACACACACACACACACACACACGTTCACGCGCGCATATAACAGAATAAACATGTAAATTGCTCCGAATAAACGGCAATTACGTGGACGGCTATGCAAAAATCTCCGTCACATGTGTTAAAATGACAACAACGACGATAGAAGTCACACACTGCTTTATATAAGTAAATAATATATTATTATTATTATTATGCAGTGTACAAACAGTCGCAGTCGGTACGATTTCGTGTGTTTTTTTTAACTTTACTTTCAATTCGATAGCCAGTGTAGTCACTACTGTCTTCTATAAACACACACACACCGCCTCCGCCGTGCAGTTAATGTCGTTTTAATGGCATTCGGTAGTTATATATATTATAATAATATTATACGGTATACCTATACGCGCGATGACGTGTATAATAAATAATATAATATCTCATGTGCATATTAAAGTATTAAATTATTGTACACATTATTGTGCGTACAACGGTCTTTTTGTTGTTGTTATTCGATTATTTAAACGTCTCGATGCGCCCCGCGTGTTACTGCAGTTTCGAAGCAAGGGAAAAAGATTCGTGGGACACGCGATCTATGTGTATCTACCTATATATAATATACGGTTATAGCTGATACCTTGCTCGAGAGACGATGCGGCAACACGATCTCTGTCGGTGCCGACTCTATATATAGGTATATGTCTATATCAGAGACGTTGCGCAACCGCGGTATAGTCACAGTCTCCGGACCGAAACGAGGCGGATTGTTTTATGAGCGCGTGCAGTTCGCAATGTTCTGCGGACTCTTTACGTCTTAGAGAAGCGAGTGAGATACTTTTTTGTCATGGCCGTTTTTTTCTGCCCTTATTCTGCTTACGACAACCCGTTCGTTCAGCTCGGCGGTCTTATTATATCGTTCCACCCGGAGACGGTTTGAGTTGATATTGGCAATTTTTGTTTCGATGCGCGGTGTGGTAAGGATTGGATGGTTAATAATTTTACAATCGTAGTTGAAATTTAGTCAGTTATCCATTTTTCAAATACCGACGATTAAAATATTATTTTAATGTCTAATATCGCTATTTTGAAGATATCTCCCACCTGACTAACGTCGATTCGTTTATGTCGTTAGCGCGACGGAAATACTAGATTAGTTTTCAAACACGTTTCCATAATACCAGTCGAGCCAAAAACGTCTGCCGGTATAATATTCGGTGTGATAACAATGACATGTCTATCGTCAATGAGGGTTAATATTTACACTAATTGCTACGCGTTGTATAATATGCGCTTCATGTGGGATATAAATATATAATCATGGTAATATTATATTGGTATAATTATCAATGACGCATTTCGCAAACGGAATTGGTGGTATGGCGATGTCGATAATAATTAAACATTTACGCGGGCCAATTAGCTGCAAAGTACTATTATACAAAATATATTGTAATATTACGACAACAATAATAATGTTATGTATTGCGGTCAGGTCGCGATCGACTTTTGTCGGTGTATTCGAATTGCATGCGATGCCAAATAAATAAACACAAATTGGAACGTCCAAATTGCATACCATCTCTTACTAGTAGAGGGGCGTCAGTCTGAATCGCGTGCCACGTATAATTTTATTTTACTTATCACAACTTATTATTTTATTTATTAATTTTTTAAAAACCAAAAATAAATTAATCAAAATTTTTTAAAAATATTTATTTTTATTTATTCGTACAAAATATATAAAGTTACTTAGTTTTTAATTACAACTTGTTGCATTTTCAAATATAATAATATTAATGAATGAAATAAAAAACCCGCACCGATCAGAAACTTATCCTCGAAAATGATGGACTTGTTTATTTTTCGCGCATCTGCGTCACGCGTATTGCATAAGCTGTAACTGCAGTCGTATTCGTTTATAATATTGCTTCGCGACAATAAGTCGAGTCGTCCACGACAATGCCGTCGATGAATCTGTCTCGATAAACGTCGTAGGTATATTATATTATTATAGTTCTCACGGAAATCGGAATCGAGCAATAGTGCGCGCGTGTACGCGATGATAATATTATATTATGTGGGTCAGCGTTTTGTCGATTCAACAACACTACAGTATAACTACTATATGTTATACCCATTACCGCAGTAGCTGTATAAATGTAGAACTATATACATATTATATTATTGTGGCCGTTTGCTCGCATGATTTGAAACGTTTTCGCCCCGTTAGTGGAATATTTTACACACACAATAAACGTATCGGAAGGCATACGACGTCAGACCGTGAACGTCGACGGACGAGAGACTAATAATAATAATATTCTATAGGTATACGCGGTATGTAATATACACGCGCACGTACAATGTACGTCGTACATATATATGCTGGTGCAGTTGTACGCGATTTGACATTCAATACGCGAATTGCCAGATTAATAATGTATAGAGCGATATAATAATAATAATAATATTAATATAGGTACGATATAGCTACTATATTAATATTATATTAAATTAATTATTGTATCGGAAATAGGCCGTGTTTACTTAACCCTTGCCGCCGAGCCGTTCTCAATACGCAGCACGGTAATATTGCGTTCTGCTTTTGTTTTCATTTCCACGATGAGCAGAGGCACAGAACGAACCGCGTTTTATGTACCGCAGCTAACCAGTAACCACGACCACTCGCTAGTCGCCACTGTTATAATTTTTTATTGTTAAATACAGCGGCGCACGTTCGGGGACGAAACGTTGTTTTTGTAATAATTTTGACTTTTCAAATATAATTATTATTGTTCGCGGTGTGCACGACGCGTCGATGGTTTTAAAGGAAGGAATGCGTATAAATACGCAACAGACTGTAACCTCTACACGTCATACACTCATGTTTTATGGTTTTCTGGTGCCCATGTTGTAAATAATATAATAGTACGTTTAAACGGATTCGTCAAGACTTATAACACACACACACATGTATATATATAGGCATAGTGTATATGGCTTTTTTTTGAGTTTAATTTGAAAAGATGTTTTATGGTTGACGACAGATGGTTAAAAAAAAAAAAAACAATACCACAGTCGGTTGTTGCGTAGACACCATATACACTAACGTACACGATTATCACCCTTATTTGTCACAATATTATGAGATAATATTAGAATACGCGTATATTATGTAATTTTCAAAGAGTAAAATTACAAATTGATAAAAAAAAATGAATAAACCCATACAAATATATATATTATTATATCGTACGCAAGCGTAAGTACCTACCTGTATTACATAAGACTCTAAATAGTGGACGACAAGTCGCATACAATGTTTAATTTATTAATTGACAGCGCCCAGAGCACATATTATATGAAATCAATTAAATCATAGTTTATTTGAAAAAAAATCGTATTGAATATCAGTTGATTTATTAAATATATAATTTCAACTTAAAGAGATGGAACGAAAAGTCAGGTATGATAATATTAGTTATTATTATTATGATGGTAATGCAAAAATAATAAGTGTTAATGCCAAAGGATTGCGTGTGCAATGCAATGCGTTATACGAATTGAAATTGTTGGTTATTTACTATGTAGTGTTGTCCTTGACATTGACTCTTTAATGTAAGTACAGCTGCAGTGTTCTGAATAATCAGCGGGGAAACTTCGCGTTTCATGATTTTCTGATTTTCGTAAAATTTGGTAGATATAATTACAATTATACCATGCATCTAATAATAATTTATATTTATCCATACACAGTAGGTATACGTATACTTACGTGATTTAAATGCTGATTATGAATTTTAGACATGTTAACTATATAGGCACTTGCAATAGGTACATGATTAGAAATATTATCGTCATTTGGACTGCAGCAGCTTAGATCAGATGTAAAATAAATAATAATAATACTTTCCGTCTTCTGGTACGAATATTAGAGATCTCAATGCTCGAGGTGCAATTACTTATACTTCATTTCGAACGTATCAATTAACGTCGTAAACAACACAAATATAATAAATTATTGTAGAACGGTCGACGATGATTATAATACTATCGACAACGTTTCGGGCAAGTATATATTTTGGATGCGATAAAACGGTATCTTAAAAAAAATATAGGTACCTATACGGCATGACCAAGGACCTATTTTCAACAAGCGTTCAAAAAAAAAAAAAATATGTATTACAAAGCCAACAAAACGAATCAAAGGTATAAATTGGGCGAAAGCATCCAACTCGGTCCGCGAGTAGGAGAGATGATCCTCATATAATAATATTTTAGTCCGTAACAGTCGTAATCATAATGCACTTAAACGTCGATGGACGGAATGGACGGACACGTTTGTAATGACGTGTGTCGATGGCAAATAAGAAAATGGCAGTGTTGTGTAGTATATAATAATATTATTATATACAGAGAAGAGTTTTCACGCTGCAGCATTATCTAAAAGTAAAAAAAAAAACTATATAATGTTATAACCATATGCTATATATATATAAATAACAATATAATAATCAAGAACTATAAAATACGTATAATATTATATTATATTATGGAAGAACAAACAAACAAGTATTATATATTATTGTGTCGACTGTTTTTGCAGTTCGTATTACATCAGTTGCTGTTGTAGAGCTATAATAGCTGTATCGTATAAATATTGACGGAATCATATACTATAAGTCTACTACATATATATATGTGCTACAATAGATGATACGACGTTTTTGCCTCCCCCGTGATTCCCAATATGGAGGTCCAGACGGTTGGAATGCTGACTACTCGTGAGTTAAAGATATAATATAATAATAATAATTGTGTGAGAAAAAACCGACCCGAGGTGAAAAAAATGCGCGATCTTGACGCCGCGCGCACCATTCGGTGCGCATGGAAATATGACACGGACACGTCTCCGCGGAACAGAACAGACATATAATATTTTTAACTGTGAGACAAGCTACTTGGTAGTATAGGTACAGTCTTAGGTCAATGGATAGAGTTATAAGCGATAGAACGGGTTACCGACATATCAAGAGGGCGTTTCACTTGTGCGCATGCGTCAAACACTACGTTATCACTTGTCAGTCTACTCATCATTTATAAACCGTGTTCAAAAATATGAATAGATAATGGAAAAGTATAAATACTGCCAAAAAAATAGAAGAAGGGGACGCATGCACACTTCCTCTTGATGTGTTGGCGACATACTGGTTTCACAGGAGGTATAGCCGTGATTCTATCCATAACAGTATATATGATCTAAGGGTAAAACAGTGACATGATAAAATACTTTACAGATTTTCGACGGGAAAGCGAGGACCACGTCCTTGCGATGTTCTGCAGCAGTGATACTTCCGACGATCGTATAATTATATTACAAGTAGATACTTATATATAGTTATATATATATTACCGGAAAAATCGTTAGCCGGTATGCTACCTGTTTAATTATAATATAATATATCCAGGCGAACGTGTGAAGAACTGTTACACTGGTATAATAATATATAGTTTCGAAAATGCGTTAAAACGCGTGCGATCTATATATTATATTGTTTACACGAATATAATATCATTCGCGGTGTTCGGCTACTGGCTTATAATAATAACAATAATATGATCCAATCTTACCTCACATATAAAAATAACAATGTAATAAAATGTCTATTGTTTTACGGTTGGTCGGACAGCTCGATGAGTACGTCTAATGAAAACGATATCACCGAGCGAGTGGACGATGACACCGTCAATAAATTATGACCGAAACGATGACGGAATCTTCTCGATGATCACACTTATATATTTTATTTTGTGAAATAATAAGAAACAACGCGTATAATTATGCACCTTAATAAGTATATATTATTATTATTATAATACTATATTTATATACGAATTAAACGACAGACGTTTTTACATACCGACAAGCGGTAAATTTCATATTATGATATATTGAAATAGTTGAAGGGAGTATTCTAACCTTTTGGTACTTAAGATAACAAAGACAAATAAATGCAAATCAGGTAATAGAATTATTTTTAATTTTAATTCTATTGAAAACAAATAAATTTAAAGAAAAAATCTGGGTCAGGTCAGAGCCCTGAGTCGTCATAAAGAAGATATTATGTAAAAATGCAGAACAATTATTGGGAATAAGTATTTTTTAGATTTTTAACTATCAAAAAGAGTAACAAAAACGGGCACTTTTAAATTTCATAATTGAAATCGTTGTAACGTGACATACAGCACGTATGACACATATGACATACATATAAAAATAATAGCAAATGCTTCGAGTCCCGAGCCCCGGTCATAACATAATATTATTGTATGGTAGGTACTACTCATCGCGGTTGTGTACCTACGACGAGGTTTCCCACGCGCACACTTGTTGCTGCCGCAGAAAAGGGAAATCATTTTTGTGCGATCTTATTATCCCGGCCTTGACTTTCGAACACATTGCCAAAAAACCGGACGGTAGTCGTGCGCGCATTATACATAGGTACGTGCATATTATAATATAATATCTATTTTACGTATATTACAGCAGGTGGGTAGGTGCACGCATAAATACATAATAATATTATTATTGTACATAGGTACGCGGCTTGAAGTACACGCCGGAGCGTTAATGCTTTCGCCCGGCTCCGACGAGACCGGTCCACGTGTCGAAAACAGTTTGCGGATCGCCGTTTTCGAACAGTTCTGCAGTTTTCCCTTTCGGACGGACATTCCCCAAAACGTTTGTCGACAACACTATATTATTATATTCACAAAAACTCCGCCACACCAACGCGTTATTCCATTCGCGTTCGAACATATTTTTTATCATCACGACATATGATAGGTTAGATTAGATATTATGTTATTAGGGCTGGGAATTTAATGTCATGACAAATCTCAGTAAATGCGAAAACTATAATTTATATTATACAATCAAATTGTGAATTCCATGAAATCTTCGTCAAGGTTAAAAGGATAAAATTTAAATTCGTTAAAAAATTCGAAAAAAAAAACCATCACTCCGCTCAGAATCTAAAACAGTTTCAAATAATCTGAAAATACATTTTCTATTTACGGACCTACGTTTTGAAACATCAGAAAAAAGACGAAATTGAATTAAAACTCCATCCCTAATCATTATTACGACGTATCGTAATACGCACGAGCATAATATCATGATATTATGCAGGAAGAACACAATACTAATACTCGACAGCGGCGATGACAAGACGCGAAAATTCGAGTGTCACATTATTTTGATATCATAATATTATTATAATAATAATAAAATTATTATATCTGCAGCAAACATAACAATATATAACAGCTAGAAATCGTACAATGTCACCTATAACGAGGCCGAAAGACCAATATTTTCGTGGATACCAAAATATCCTTATTGTGTTAGGTATATTATTATTATAAATTCGGACGACCGAGATAAAAATATATAAATATCTATATAATACCGTGGTAGCCCGTCATCAAAACACCAAAACGGCGACGACGATTAAGTGATAAAAAAAAAAAAAAAACTGTGTGCGAAATCCGCTATATAATGTATAGGCATACCTCCTAGGTATAGGTACTATACTATTATGGTTATTATTGTTGTCGTTGCTGTCGTCGTCGTATTGTTTCGGCGAAATGCGCGCATGTTTGCGATGCATTTACGTGCGTGACAAATTCCCCAAAACGATTTCTAGGCCAAATCAATAATAAAGTTAAAAAAAATAACACATAGCTATGGTGGTATCCCCGGTTACGCAGGCTCCGTTTTTATGACCACACTCGGTATTTCGGCCTTTGTCACGCTGATCGCATGCAAAGGTCCACCGCGGCAGATATTAATATTATCGCTCGGTTGAGACAAAACAATTTTTTTTTTTTTTTTTTTTTTTATTCGCATGTCTGAAAAACAAAATGACAATAACCATAAATTCGACACTATACGAGCGTTTAGCGAACGATCAAAATATATTATCGTATTAAATTCTCGTTTTTTACTCGACTTGACCACAGGGGAAAAAACGCGTCTTAACCCAACCGTCGTCCAACCTTCGACACCGGTCCAATGTGGTTATAATAATATTATACCTGCCTATACTCGACTAAACATATACGTTACGGTATTATTATTAATATTATGGTAAACGCGAGTTTCGATGTTATATTCCCCGAGTGTATCGTTTTTCATTTCAACACTCGAAGTCACTGACCAGTGAAACGGGTGTGTTGTCGGTTTTAACATCATCACAACATGGTAATATAATCATATAAATCGTCATATTAATATTATTAATATTAATATTACTACTATCTATATTATTTATATATTCGTCAGCAATGCGGCGGCGACGTGCTGATTTAGTTTTTGAGCGTTCCGAAATATTTCCGGCTGTATACGAAATTAATACAATATTTTATTCTCGTACACGCGCGCACAATGTTTCGTTTGGGCGAATACGTAATTCAAAAAATATGATATTAAATGCACAAGTGCGAATATCCCGTTTTAAGCATCGTGATATTATACATGTTGCACAGTACTTCATTAGTTTTAGAAACATATTATGTGAATATTACAAATTTAAAACGCTTATATTGTATATACTAAACATAGGTGCACAAATTATCACTGTAAGATAAATGCCTATAGGGTTTTTCGGTTTATTATTACATTAAAAATATTTTTTTACCCATTTGTATATATTTTTGAAAAAAATACGACTCACAAGAATGATGCTCAAAGCTTTAGTACCTATATACTTCAATTTTTAGAACGTACAATTTGCAAAATAAAGAAATAAAAAAATCGCTCAAATGAAAATATTATTTATTATATTATGACATTTGGCTAATTTACATAATTTGAATAAAAACATATATTTTGATCGTACTCATGATGGTTTAGACAGCCAAACACTCTACACAAAACTACAGTCACATAAATTATTATTAAAATATTATACACTATATAGTTTATTATTTGTTTAGTTTATATTTTAAACGGTATTTATTTTCGAGAAATGATATACATTTTACTTATAATTAATCGTTCTGTTATCTTTAACAAGTAATGCAAGCCAAAACCTAACCTATAGAAAAAAAAATGAATTTTATGAAATACTTGACACCGTGGTGGTAATTTAATATTTTTTTTTTGGGTGGCTGGGTAATAATTTGAGTGAGCTAAGTCCCATATATTTGATTATGAATATTCTCACTTATTATGTCACAAAGGGCTGTTTTTATTATTCGTAGTTTTTTTTTTTTAGTTAGAATTGAACTGATAATTTGGAATTTAAACATACTTATCCCAAAAATCGATATTGGTTGCAGGCGTAGTAACAGTGTAGTTTCTATGGTGATATTTTTTGTTTTCCTGCTGCTGTATATACTATTATTTAAACGCCAACGATTTTGGTTTCCTTTTCAACATTATGAAATGATTTTTATAATTTACAAAAATAAAAGTATAGTAGATCCATCAAACGAAAGGTTAAACAGATATTTAAATTAATTAAGAAAAATGTTTGCGACCAAATAACATAAATTAATTGAATTCGTATACCATATTACACGATTTGAAGGTTAAATAATGGAAAATAAAGTACATAAAATCGACCTCTAAGTAGTGTAATAATAATTAAGGACGCCCTTGAATGATAATATGTTTTTTTTAAGTATTATTCCGAACAACAATTGAAACTTCACAATGCTGTGAATTTTTTAAGAGTTCCCAGTGATTTTCGTTTTCATATTAAACATGCATTTTGTAAACGGGTTCTGAAGTTTTGTATGCATACCGACCGATCGGAGTAATGAAGCTCGGTTGGTTTTATTATTATTTTAATGCATTAAGATTTAAAAATACATTATCGGTTGACACTTGTTTTAGACCAAACGGTGTCGGTATAATAATATGTAGTATAAGTTTATATATATATACGGTCTTTGGTATGTTTATTAGTCATCGTACACAACAGCACATTTAATACATCAGCGTGTTTTTTAGTTTTCGGGAACATTTTCTGTAGTCGGTGCCTACTGATAAATCACTGCCCCCTCGGAAAGGGATGTAAATACAATATAATTATTGATGTCAACTGTAAGTTTAGTTTTCTCTGTTAAAACAAAAGAAATATTCAACGGTGGGTGACAGGCATATGGCACCCGCAGCGGATATGACCCACGGTCGGCTACTTTTGTACTGCAAGTACGACTGGTCGAGAACCGATATAAATAAATAATAATAAACAAAAGCAACAACAGCAACACGCATACAGGTTCGTTTGTCATTGTCGTTTTACGTATGATATGCGTGTTAAAATAAACGATTGTCAAAAATTCATCGTATAAGGTCCTTCGAATGGAGAGCCTTGATGAGAAATACACGAATGTGTGGATAATTACGCTGACCAATTAAGAACGAAACATGACAAAAAAAATAAAATACGTGACCCACATTGCAGGTTGTTCGGCTTTTCAAAGTTTAGGTTTTTTAGCCGTATAATTCCTCTGTATCGTTATTGTTTGATGACCGCGCACTTCAAAGAACACGAAGCGATCGAGAGAATCCCGCGAATTGAAAATATGTACGACGAGACGATGGTCAAGACCACGGAATCGTGGTATATCGGTATCCGGTCACTGTCGATTCCGAGGCTTAATGGTTTATTTTGTTTTTACAGACAAAAATTTGATATAAATATTATAAATTGTACATTATAACAATATGATACCTAACGAAAACGACTAAAAAACGTTCATACGTCGATGGGACAACATAATATAAGACTTTTTCGATCATTGCGGTATAACAATACTATTAAATTATGTGTATAATAAACGTGAATAATATAATATTATTGTCACAATAAATATTAAGTAGGTACGAGCGTATGAATTATTTGTAATATTATTATTGTTTTTACTGTACATATATGCTTTGGAATGAAATATTTTTAAACAAACTTATCACGATGTGAGTCACTGCAGATTTTTTTGTCTAAACCGAATACGTTTTGTTTTGTTTTGTTTTTTTCAAACAAAATATTTGTTCGTTTTCTTTCTGAGAACAAAAAAAAATCATATTTATTTATCTTATACTCGTACCTATTCGTGGTTTTTTTTCTAACTACCTACCTAGTAACTATATGAACTTGTAAAATATTGTTCTTCTTAAAAAAAACCTAAATAGCCCAAAATAGCTCAATATCAAGGATCGAGAATCGAAGGAAATTAATTACTTATTATACCTATACCTACTTAGTATCTAAAGTATATTCATTTTTGCTGACGGTAACATGCGTTTGTCAGACGACTGTCACTTATAATTTATTATCAGCTGTTAATGTGAATTTTTTGTTTTGTTTAAGTAAGAATAGAAATCCAGTAAAAGCTAAATAAAATAATCTAAAAAAAAAACATTATTGTTGTACGGAAAAAACCAAAGAAAAAAAAGTGAAAAGACCAATGTCGTTGGTTTCCAATCAACGTGAACGGAAAACCCATAGATGGTCATGCGATTCATAGACAATGCTCGCATAGTCCATAGACGTATGATAATATTATTAATTAAATTACAATAATGTATACACTATATTTACATTTAACATGACATTATTATACATTATGTCTACTGTTACAGTATTACACTATGTGTGTGTGTGTGTTTGTTTCCATTAAATATTGACAAACATAAAAATATTACGACTTCACTGTACTTGGATGTTTTTTTTTGTGCACGATAGCGTAGAATCTTAGTTTTGCTATACATGGATACACTGTTTTTTTTTTTTTTAATACGACTAAGACGTATTTGGATCCGTCTCACATCAATTTTTAAATAAGCGTACTATACTTATATATATTATGTATTATGACAGTGTAAATATTTTACTGTCACTATTTAGCTTCAAACAATTGAAGTCATTGTAAACTGATGATAAATATAATTTTTTTAACAATATTGATTGTATGGAACATACTAGTTTACGTATAATTATTCAGATTAAGGTTAATTTTGCACAGATAGTTTGATTATGATTAACTTGATCGATTGTTCGTACCTATATATTTTGACTTTAATTTGTATCAACGAAGGACGAATGTTTTAAATAAATTCAAGGTATAACGTGACAAATGACAACATATTAATTGATAGTATGCATTTACTAATTGTGCGGTGTTCCTATATACATAACCATATAACTATAATTAGTTTGAAAATAAAACTAAAACTCTAATAAGCTTAGTAATTAGAAACTATATTATCATAATACTAATTAGACAAAATATTGTTAGGACTTGGAAGAGACAGTCGTTTCCGACGAAAGTGATACTTCGTTGATCAGACATTATGGGTGCATATTTTGAAACCAACGAGATATTAAACTATTTAAGCAATGTCAACTGCATAATAACTTTCAATTATTCTAATTGAACTGAACTTTAATATATATATATATATATATTAATAGTTGTCGTCGTCGGTAGAAATAAATTCTTATAGGTTCGATAATAGAAATAAAAACGGAACGCAAGTTTGAGCATAATTATAATATTACTTATATTCGTAATTATTATGATATTACGTCCGCAAAATAAAAAAAAAAAAAAAAATGGAAATTGGTCGCGAACACTGCCTCGATAATAATAATATGTTATCATAAAATCATATGCCGATGGAGGAACCTCGGTTATCGCATGCACGTTATTTGACGGTAAAAAAGCCTTAGCGGGTTAAAAGTGGCGGTGCGCATCCGTCCCTCTGTCTCGGCAATCGATCATCGGTCAAACGTATTTTTACGAAAATGATTAAAAAAATAAACAAAACTCGCGCGCGCCAGTCCGGTGAAAGACCGACGACCGCCGTCCGCGTCGGAATGTAGGCTTCGAACGCACTGGCCTCCTTCTCGCACCAGAGCCCGCGCGTTCGCTTTTAAACGCAATATATAGATAATAATAATGTTGTACGCGGCGGCGGCGGCGACGACGACGACGACGACTGCGACTCGATAAAATAATTATTAAATATTATGATATATCGGTGACGACCGTAAAAAATAATTTAACCACGTTTGTTTTTAATATGTTTCTCCGCCCAAATTCAATCGCGCCGTCCCGTCTGCCCGTACGGCAGTAGTTGCATCATATCTCGCACCGGCGACGGGCAACGGTCGGGACCACTCGATCGCGGCGTGGACGGGAAACGTGAATTGTTTCGTACACAACAATAATAGATAACACAAAACAAAATGCATGCGCGTGTTATGCACACGACGTGACGTTCGGTCGTCACATCCGCCGCGAGGCGCTGCAGCAGCGTCCGATCGCGTCGCCCCGGAAGTCCGAGACTGCGGGACTCTCGCCGGAAGTGCAGCGCAAGACCACCGCCGCCGAGACAATAACATAATAACATTATTGACGCGAACGCCGCCGTATTATTATTATTATTATTATTATTATAGGCTCTACCTGTTTATTGAGCTTGATTTATTACGATTGCCATTCGCGCAGCGGCCACCTGCAGACAATAAGAATCTAAATACACGTGCATAGTTGGAGGCGCCTCTGATCCGACCTACCTAAATACTATGCGCGTCATGGTTTTTGTGTACGCGATGATGCGTCGTCCGACCATCGCACTTTAACCTATATGTGTAGGCACTAGGTTTAGATATTGCGGGTGGGTGCTACGATTATTTCGACTCGCTCATATAATATAGCCAAGGGTTATACCTCTGACATTTACCATATTGCCAGTAGTTAATTCATGCTACTATTATATCCACAACGTCATTATTAAAAAAAAAAAAAAAAAATGTAATTAATTTTTTTAATCTTTTCACGGAGAAAAACTTCGCTCTCGTGTTTCAGAAGGGTGGTTAATGCAACATGCATTAGTTTATAAAAGTTAGGAAATAATTATTTTTTTTTTTTGTAGTTACTAATTTTTTTAATGTAAATTCGCGTTGTCGCCGAAAAATCCAAATCGAACAAATCGTCTTGAACTCCTTTGCATGGAGGTGGTTTTGGGAACTGCCCTACATGCACCCCGTCTTTTCATTTAGGAAAATGGCCGAAGTTTCGCGACATTTTACCTTCGCATATATTTTTATGAACGTACGCGCATTCTTTATTCGTGACCGTCGACGGATATCCTGTAATCAAGAGAGAAATTATATCACTTTCATTTTTTGCCGTCGCCCTCATTTATTATAATAATATTCGAATAGATTGCATGTCTGTAGTAGCTGCAGTGCCGCGGTGCACGCGTGCGCGCTTTACATTTTTTTTTTTATTTTAAAGGCAAATTGTACGGTTTTGTATCTGATAATTCTGATCTGCTATAGGTACGAATAGTAATAGTATACGGTATTATACACTTTATATATTATATCACATGTCGTTGTGAATAAATTTGAAATTTAATTCTCGTGCTCGAACGGATCGTGACAATATTATTGGCGATAAATACTGCGCGTACATTATAATATGTTACTACCATAAACGGCCAGGTTATAATATGGGGTGAAATTATCGAATTAAAATATTTAAAATACTCTGTAGGCACCTATACATAACATTATTATTACTATAATTTATAATAAATGCCAACAGTATATATACCAGTATTTATAGTAGTAGATCGTTTACGAGTAAGTGTACTATGAAAGTATACTCGAAATACTAGGTCTGAAAATATATCATTAAAGATGACGCCAAATATTTGAAAAATTTCGAATAAAACCCATTAATAATTACCGCATGTATGTTCACATGTTAGTGGTGCTTTAATATTGTATATTTTCTTTCATCGTGAGTGTAAATTGGAGAAAATTAGTAGTTTAGTTTAGAAGTGACTGCGTATTATAATATTTATAAACACATCTCATTACTAAACCAGTTTTTATATTTTATTTTGCTACACCAAAAATCCCATAAACTAAAAAAAAAATGTAAGCCTTCGGAGTTTATCTCTCATGACGTAGTGTGCATATTAATAATATTCGGTTTGCAGTCAGTGATCAAAGTAGAAGCTAATCATGATAAGAATTAAATTAAGTTTAACATGTGCAGACAATCGCTTAATATTGTTTGTATAATCTAATAAAATACATCAGCTCGTCGATTGTAATAAACCTTAACTCGCGCGTTCATTAACCGTCGTTCTAAATATTATGTAAACAAAGCACACTTCTTATTGAAAATTTCGTATTTTTTGAGAACACTATTTATTCTGGCATGATTGTCTTCTGTGACAAATCTTAATAGAGCGGCATGAAAAGAAATCCCATAACAATTTGTTTTACAATGAAATAATACTTTATTCCCAATCGGTATATACGATAACTCTTCGTGAATTTTTGTCTGCATCTGCGGACCGTTGTGTATTACTGGAAATACTGGTAATACCGTTTAATATACCTCTATAATAATTCCGTATACGGTGTTAAAACCATGGTTTTTCTGTTTTCTAACGGTCTGAAATTCATAATGTATTTAATATAATGAATATATAAATATAATATTGTAATATATTATATTATTATTATTGGTTGTACACGGACAGGAAATTATTTTTTTGAAAAAACTTTGGCAAATAAACATAATTTTATAAATCCTCTGCGTAACTTTTTTTCATTTCCAAGCAGTCGGTAGTTCAAACATTAAAATAATAATTCGCTCTATATATTGTTAGTAAAAGTGATTCCCATTCTGTCAACATATTCTAAACAACATATTATAATATATGGTTGTGTGTTCCTATAATATATGTATTGTATGCAGTGTTCATAATTTAATGGCATAATTAAATAGTATAATTGGATTTTTGTTTGGTTTCAATATCGTTTATAATACTAATTTATATAAATTTTAGATTCTGAGCGGAGCGATAAATGATGTATTGATTTTACAATGATGTTCATTTTTTATTTTCGTGTCTGTCGTCACCATTTGAAGCAGTGAATGCTTTGGCTTTAACTTTGAGGGTGGTATCTGATGGCAAATTGGTACTACTTAGGTGATGCTTTAGGAGGTAAAAGTATAAAATTCTTAGTACTTTTTTAAAATAACTGGGAAAAACATAGACAAATTAAGGGAATACTGGAATTTCTATGCAAAACCGGTTTTTAATATAATCGGTTCTTGACAAAATCGGTTCACGCGTAAAATAACAATTATTATCATCAAATGATTTTCTGATTTTGTTGTAATTTGAAAACGAATAACCGTAAATACATAAAACTCTCACCAAATGTTTATATGATCATTTCTTCAATAACATATAATCTTCTAAATATTTTGACTCTTTTTGATCTATCGATAGATAATTAAAATTTGTTTTTTATTAATATGTGTGAAATTTTTTCGCTAAATCAAAAAGCTTGAGCATTTATTACAAGGTATCTCATAAGTAGTCCATACTGTTACCAACTATAGGTATACGCTCTAAACTTTTAACTACCTACCTATTAATGGATTTAAAACGCGTGTTTGCTGTGAAAACTAACTAAACGTTCAAAACTATACGAGTGTTATTTGTTTTCATCGTGGAAAGTCATTCGGAGAACATTCATTAATATGGCGGAGAATTTGACGAACACTATTTACGAGGCTCGGACTAGACGAGACTCGGGCCAGACGAGACCTAGACATCACATATTTTATTGTCTGATGTTCATTACGGCACGCACAATGCCTATTATTGTCTGCGTTACAAATAAATCAAAAAATGATTTTGGATCGATGTTTTCATCATATAGTGGATTACGGCGAAACGTCGGAAAACGTAAAGTGCATTAAAGAATTTCATATTATATTCTTTCGCACACGCGCAAGACACGCTGCGGTGTGCCTACATTCCTGCATTAACTTTCTGCCACCGGATTTGACGTCGAAAAACAATTGAATCGTTAATGCGGATTCTTCTATGGTTATTTTTTATTTTATTCCACTGTGATGTATACATTGTACTACACAGTACTATCGTCCATTAAAATCCGACCAAAAACGTTGTATTCGGATATAATATAGTTGTATTATTGTTATTATTATTTTTTTATTGTTTATTGTTTTAACAAGCGAAACTATTATATTGTCGGCGCAAATTAGTCTGTATCTCGTTAACACTAAAACAATTAAAAACTGATTGTCTGCAGTAACTCTATACTGTTTTACAATTATGACTATTATTGTGTATACCTTTATAGTATAAGAATATTCTACCGTTGTGCTGTGCGATGACGTATCATGGGCGTATCACTCGAATACGAGTTTTTGAAAACCCGATAACATCATCGTGCGGATTTAATAACAATATATTATATTATTAATTTTGTTGAATAAAACCACAGCGAGTAAAACTATACGTTAACTGCTTACAAATTGCGCAGTGAACGCATAATTTGATGAGAATTTTCATTGTCGAGCATTTCACGTTTTGACGGTTTTCGCCAAACGAAATGTTCGGGTAATACTATATAGTTAACGTTATTACAGTGTTATAGTGCTGTAAGAACTACTGGATATTCGTTTTACCATGAAAACAGTTTGTCGGACACACGATATTGTGCATCACTTTTAAGTAGGTCGTTTTTTGTATTATTATCGCCATACGTTCGCCGACGATTTCAATACCTATACGATAACAATATTTACAAAATATGCTATCGCGTATCTAATATTTGGTATCTGTGTAGTATCGAATATTATGTTCAATAATAATATTGTGTGCAGCTCTTTTACACATGTATAATAATACGATATGATGCGTTCGAACGACGAACCGATACCATGTCTAACAATACTAACACATTATTATTATGTCAGTGGCGTTATTCCAATTTTGAATTGGAGAGGACAAAAGTTTTGACCAGTCCATACAGCTTAAGCCAAAAAAAAAAAGCAAAACGCATTGCTTCCAAGCTAACTTTTAATTATATTTTTATCTAGATACAATTTTCATTTTATATAACTAATACGTGCATGAGGCAAAATTAGTCTCGTTTAATAGCAAAATTACATGATGAATGACTTAAATAATTACCGATGTACCTACCACAGTGGCGCCATTTTATATTTTTCTAAATATGTCAAACAAATTAAATTCCAGCATTAAATACGACTGCTAAACCTTGTTGAAAAATTGTAAATATATAGATATATCTTCTATTATATTATAGAGGTTTTTTCGAAATCGTTGATAAATGTAAGAGTATTCGCTTCTATTTATTTGAGGTAAAAAACTATAATTATTATCGTGATAAAGGTTTTCTAGTGTTTACACAATATTATATTTTCTCAAAAATAGGAAAATTATAATCATGTTATCTCATCGACAACTGATTGACACACTATTGGACTGATTTTACAACGAGAAAGAGACAAATGCCCATCTTGCCCCATAAAATGATGACATTGCTGTATTATGTTAGTAAAAATATTATGTACTCAGAAAACACGAAGACGATGCGGTCTTAACTGCACATTACTCGTTTCATTACGCATTCGAATTTGTGTCTTCGCTTGTCGAATATTGTCTGAAAAAAATGCACGTGTGTGTTTGAACAGATGTGTTTCGTTTCACGATCTGCTGAACACAATACACAAATAATTTCAAATTAATTTAAAAAAATACACATGATGTATTGCAGTGTGGGGTATATAGGACCTTGTTTGTTTTTCCGACAAAATATGTTAATATGGATTCAAGACTATGCGCGTATGACGGCTGTTTGTTCACACAGCTTCGAAACGCACTATACATCATATTATTTAGCTACCGGCAGCCGACTGACTTGAACCAAAATTACGGATGGCAACGATGATTGGTGTAAAGGGGGGAGGGGAGTGTTAGAGCACCTTATACAAATATTCAACTGTACCTCCTATACAATATATAAAATACATAAATAGATATTAGATTGGTAATAAAAAAAAAAAAGTGATAAAAAATTGAATAATTTTAAAAGATACGTAAACCTAATTCAAATATTGCAGGAATGAAAAACTTATAATCTTTCACGTATCAGATAACGATCAAAAACGTGTATATAATCAAAAACAATATAGTATTATAAAGGTATTATTAAAATTATAATTATACCTATTCTTATTACTTCGTCTTCCCTATTGTCTCTCTCGACAATAACAGGGTATCCTATCTCTCTCGAGCTATGAACAGACAGACAGACACACACACACACACACACACACGTTTTGGATGCAAATATCGTCGCAGAAAAAAGTTCAGCATTAATATGACGTCACGTCTTACAAGACTGTAGAAATGGACATCGATTTACCGGTCTATGACTCTATATTTGCATTTGATCGCCCGACATATCATCAATAACAGATCTCTGATTTCGGACTTGCCTATGGCGTGGTAACACTCTAATTTTTCTACTCTGTTGGCAGTCAGCCTATTATACAATATAATAATATTATCATGGTCGGACCGTAAGCCGGACATTGGGTAGGACTGTGACGACGACGACGACATGGTATGAGCTGGAAATTCGACAACCGTGACTGTCTTCGCTGCGGCAGACGTAAACCGCTCTACCCGAGCACTCTGTGCAGCTATAATAATAATAATAATAATAATAATACCACATCGTCGGCACAAATGCGATTTTAATGACGTTATTTCGTTAACGCTCGTGTGTTTGTGTATATATATATATATATATATATATACACACACACGCGTTGTTTAGAAAGTGCATGTGCCGACCGATATCGTGCTCTATAATATAACATATAATATTGTATAGCATATAATATAAAGACGATAATGCAGTCCGAGAGGCATCAATGATACTCGACATATTACGCACGAGTCGTAGTCTGAACGATAAATCCGCGATTCTGCCACGGGCAGCCCGAGACTTTTCCGCCGGTGTTCGCGCCGCAGCCAGCCTGCATGGCTAATCTGCGTTTAGACTTTGTCGTCCTCGTTTTTATCGATCACATAACATTATAAATCATAATATTTCCTGTTTCGCCGCAGTACTACAACTATTATACATAATACATGTACATATTTTGTTATGACTTGTGTGTGCCGCCAAAGGTAAAATCTGGTACTTACACCTCTCGCTTCATTCGCAAATGTTGCGGGGGAAGGGAGGGGGAGGCCACGATCGCCGACCGTGAAACTGGTACAAGGTCGCGTTTGACGAATTGTTCGTCGACGGACGGCGCACAAATCGCAGCGGAAACTTAGGCTGCGAGTTTGGATTCCTGCAGGTCGTGTACAAAGAGAGTGTTACATTTATAACGTTATTATTCACAATAAAATTGTCGTTGCAAATCAGCTATAATACAACCGTAAGCTGTGAGTAAGGCATCGTGTTTGGATATAGTTAGTTTAGTTAGGTACAGTAAACACATATTTTATAGATAGTGGTATATCTATTGGTACTACGTACTGCTACAAGTACACGAGCACAACGCCTTATAGATGCAAGTGACGATAACCGTCGACTGAAAAGACCGATTCGATTAATATTTGCGGCTTTGCGGATACAGTCTGCAAAGGGGTACACCCGCAGTCGGAAAAAAAGTTCGGTATCATTTCGATCATAAAATATGTATTTACAGTCACGCTGCCGTCGTCGCCTGTATATATATATATAGTCATAAGTATGCCGAACTTTCACAATATACATATATTTCTAATTTTTACTCACATTGCAGAAACTTCAAGATATTGTTTTCTCTTTACTTATACAATTTATACAACAACTATAAACAATTATTCAAAGTAAAAGTAATGTTTATTGAGTACCTATACTGCGACAATGTACCTACCTAATTTAAATTTTGTCCGACAAAATATTATGCACGCTGTTCTTCGTTAAAGTATACTAGGCACTCAACAATATTAATATTAATAATAGTATATCGTGCGGAAAAGCGGATATCTAATTCCATGTCTGGTCTCGACCAGATGATAGTCAAAACGAGTAGGCATTCCGAAATGATAGATAATCGAATTTAGGAATCCTCCAGCTCAAGCTTATACAGATCAAATTTCATATCGTAAATAAGATTCGACTTTAAAGTATTTTATAAAGAAAATCAAATGGCTAAAATACCACCAAAGGTATTATATAACCGTTTAGTTTTCAATATTATGACGTCGGAAATATTTTAGAAACAATAATTTAAAAAAATAAAAAAAATTATGTAACTAAATAGAAAAAACTCAGTGTACAGGATATTATTCATTGAACACGTCTAAATATTTTATATATTATTAACACAACATGGAATGAACATTAGATGTGACTCAATGGCAAGTGTCCAAAGACAATCGAATAAAATATTCTATGTCTTTATAATATTTCTAATTGAATAAAGCTTCTTATTCAATTATTAATCGGCTATGACAGATATGGTTGAAGTAACACATTTTATATTTTTAAAAATATAGGTATATTATATTTACTAAAATTTAATCCTAAAAACTTCATAAAAATAATATTTATAATAATAATACAACTAAGTAAGTGCTTCGAGTTTACACTCTAAATGTGATAGTATAAAATATTTTACACATTTTTATGAGCGAAACCGTAAAATTACACACACATTACACGGACATTAAAAATATAGAATTCAGAGTTCGATTTACGGTCGTACGTAAAAGGCTATATACAAAAGCCGGAGGTGGATAATATATAATATAATATGCGATACACACAATTATGTAAATTTCACAAATCTGACGAATCTCTGCCGACAGGTTAGCCGGCGTATGGGCCCAGATGATAATTTATCTTTTTTTTGACACCACCAACACTTTTTATTGCTTTTTTTGAGATTCACACTCTTTAGGTCTTATAGTGTACTTTTTAAACCTTCAGATGCTTAATAAAATCAGCTATTTTTTAAATAGTGTTTACACGAACGACCGCGTTATAAGCATAAGTTCCTAAAATCATTCGTTACAGTAGTCTTATATTCGAGTTTATTCCACATCCGATCTCCCGTGTAATGCGAAGTATTTTATTTTACGATAATTACTGCTATCTAAAAACAGATCGGTGGAAATACTAATAGGCAGTTTAGGTATAATGTAAAAATGTCTTAATGTTTTCTATGCCTACCTTTATATAGGTATTACCTATATGCAATAAAATCATCGTCCGTGAACTGTGTCATCACTATCGCAGACGACATATTATTATATACCTAAACAAATAATTATTGTCTTCAAAATATCTTCTGTAACATCGAACAAAGTATGCGATAGTGCGTTATATTCAAGGCGTTGAGTTATACATCACAGAAGTCGATCGGTCATATCGACCCGATTCTGGTGATAATAATAATAATATTATGGACTACCTATTATGAATCTATGTACACTAGCTGGTTTACGGTGTATATAATTATTATTCAGATGGCGTAACACGATGGTGGGCGATGAACAATTACGGCTAATTACGCGTATTTGTACATGACAGCGATGGAATTACAACACACATAAGCCATTTATAGAGTGTTTGTAAGCATATTGCTCGAAAAAAAAAAATTAAAAATTAAACAAGAGCAATGTTTAAAAACCTTCGGTCTATATATTATATTATTATTATATTGTGCGTGTGTGTGACGATTTCGTGAGCACTGCAGCAGCTGCAGTGTTCACGGGTCATTTATTACTTAAAATAATAAAAGTGAAAAAATAAAACGAGAACACGCGGGGCCGTTACGCGTAGTTGTATAACTACGTCACTCTGAAGACATCTATTTCGTTGATGACACGACGAAAGCGGACGGATCACGACGCCAAGAGTAGGTACACAAGAAGAAGATGTAGCCGTGTTGCAATCTCGTCAACTAAAATATATGTATATAATAATAATAATAATATTATGGTTTATAACAGGTGGTCGATATATAATAAAATAAACGAAGACGAAAGTGATTTCGTGATAAACGAACAATATTATTGTGTTCGAGAATCGTTTAGCATAATGTAATATTATATGTATATGCGTAAATTGCTGTAGTTAATAAAATTTGATCGCCACGGAATTTATCTGCAGTCGATGTTTTCGTTTTGAATTTGTTTACATTCGCCATGTATAAAGTATAGTTATTCGTAGTACTATTATACACCTACCCGAAGGTATATGTTCGATACAATATTATAACGATATATATATATATATATATATATATATATATATATGTGCGTGCTTGAATAATAATATTATAATCTCGCTATAGAATGATGTATTTGAAAATTTTATATTTTATTACACACAATCACCTACACTTTAAACATCACTTAAAATCGTTGTGAATACTGTGCGTGCAGTGTGCTGCACATTATGCATGTATTTAGGTATATTGGTACCTAGGTATATGCGTTTAGTTTTGTACAAATTGTGAACGCGGCGAACGATCGGTTTATGGTGCAGTTAATATGTTATCGGTCGATTAATTACAATTTCCCACCGACGGATGTTTTTTATTCGTACATTTACCTACGCGTCTTTGGAACGAAGAATGTTCTTAATCTGGTTTGGCTGATTTCAATCGTTCCTAATATTCCGAAGAGACTTGCTGCGCTAGAGAACGGACGGTTACAATTCCATGCTTATACACATAGCGTTTATCGTTAAATAAACAGTGACCGATTAAAATCTGATCACGAGCGTTATCTTTAAAAGTGGCATACGATGACCTCCATCGGTGTCCTAAAAATTAATCGTTAGGAAGCGTTATTGACGAATGATGGGTTTTGAAGAATTGGTACAATGGGTATCAACCTATATATGATTCGTTTTAGATCGTATTCTTTTTATGATACTTTTTGACCTCCACGATCGCGCACTGTTAGTACGCCAGCTGACTATACGATCCGATTTTTGCAAGGTTCAATCGGAGAAATCGTTTTGAGATGTATAATATATTATGATAAAATTATATCTCCCGATAAATGCTTTTTTTTATTAGTCAATAAATGTGATTTACTGCAAATTTATAATTTAGTATTTAAATTTATCTACACTTGTCGTACTTTTAGACACACCCTAAACCACGAACACCACAAAAAAACTTCTTATCGTGGCCTCAAGAGCATATAATATTATTATATATTGTTCGTTAATGGAAACCTGTGGCTGATGCATTTTTGTTTGCACTGTGTTGCAGTGGGTACACCGCACTACACGCGTAAGACTTTCTCTAGATTTTCGCACGCAAATAGTTGTGACTCCCCGTCGCATTCCGAGTGCGTTCGAAAACTAAGTATTTAAACCTCTATAATATTATAGTGGTGTTTATACTCGTCTCCAAGTCATTTTCGGAATATCAGGGCTTCTCGTTGCGATACGAAAAAAGTTTCCACGCAATGTTAACAAAAGTATCAATTATTATGACAGCAAGTATCGCAGTACAAGTATAACATTTTGTACGCTTTTTCCCTCCGATATTGTTTTGGATGACGTCAGATTTTTGTAAAACAGATAGGTGTAATGCGTGTATTATAAACGCTGATCCGCGGAGACTTCAACGAACGTATAAAATGTTAAATAATTTATTATATACGTAAATACAATCTTGGACATCGTCAGTCGGGTTTAACGTGTGTAATATAATACGTTTCACGATAAACAACCGATGGCTTACTTTTGGTCACACCTACAAATAAACGAGCTGCAGAGAAAGAAACTAGAGAGACAGTGAGATAGAGAGAGAGAGAGAGAGAGAGAGAACGATGGTATAGATAGTTCCATGCATTTTTTTTTGTAACGGCGTTGCATAACATTCCAGTTTAAACGGTAATTAAACTGTCGTCTGGTCGGCAAGTATTTCGAAACACGTTTTTTACCCATTAAACAAACAGAAAAGAATCAACCGACTAATATAAATAAAAATGTCAACCGGAAAGGAAGATGTACGAATACCGAAATGAATTACTATCACGGTGTTTACTCGTGTTTGTGACCTATCGTCGAAATGCTGTTATGGCTATGTACGGAAGCTTAATGGGTTTATGTCTGAGTCAATACCGTTGCTTTGATCCAGGTCTGATTAACTGTTTGCAAGATAATATGATCTATTTTCAAACGTGACTATTTCCGCTAACCTACTCGTCCGATAATCCCGTCGTTCATACGTGTTTAATATGTCAATACACTAATATTTTTAAAGTCTATAAATAGTTGCTAACCATGTCTTAAACAATCATATAATAAATAATATCATAAAAAATCAACATAGCAAACTATAGGGTCTTTTAAGTTTGAATGCAACAACATTTTGATTATAATCAATTATATTATGTACCTATTTAGTGGTTACAACAATAACTGGTACAAATATAAAACTATATGGACATTAAACAACTATTATATTATTTACATACGTTTGATTGTTTTTTTTTTTTTATTGGAAAATTAGCGTAATTATTTGATATGTTTTTGTTTTAAATATTTTTGTATCAATCAATATGTGATAATTATGTGCTTACAAGAATACATTTAATACACTGAATAATTTGTTTATATATATTAGGAGAAGTTGGGATTTTTTCTAAATTTTAAATCGTAATATATTTCATGTCTATAACTCGTACATTTCAAGCTCGTGTACTCATCAATTATACGTACAAATCATCTATCGGTCGACTTAAAGTGGCTGCGTTGGGAATTTGAAAAATGTTTAAATTGGTAGAAACCACTGTCAGTACACATTTTTTACAAATTATTTTATGCTGTTCTGGGTCACTGGAAAACAGTGCCAGTTTCTAGTTTCTTTACCCTTCGCAGATACAAGGAGAACCCCTCCCGACAAAACCAACGGTTATCTGTGGGTCGTTGTACGTTTCACGGTTCTATTCATTGGTGGGGCACTTTCTTACCGATCAATCACCACCCGAAGGTTATTTACATATATTCTCCGCCCAATGACACATTCTCTTTTATTATTACCGACTACAGAATACACCTAAACTGCTTAAAATTAATTATACCAAAAATTAATCTTCATCAAATTAACATTAGGTGCTGCAGGTGTCGACCACGAGAGTCAATTGATGGCCACTGCAGCTGCAATGATCATATAATAACTAAACCATATTATTACTTCTGTTATAAGTGTTAAATATTTTAAATTTTAATGCGTGATCTTAGCTCTTAAGCAAGACACAATTGACGTTTATTTATATGTAAAACTACAGTTACTGAAAATAAGCATAAAACCATGTAGTACGTCTAAAACGGCGCAGATATTAAATGTATAATCAATAGGTGGTTATTAATAGGTATTTTTGCAAACGATGTTTGGTGACAGATAAAAATAATATGAATAAATATAATTTCTCTACATTTCATTCTAAAAAAATACTCAAATTGATATCTATTCCATAAAATTGTCAATAAAATATTAACTTCGGGGCTAAAAATGAGAAAGATATTCAAATGGATAAATATAAAAAGAAATATATTAATGTAGGTGTATCAAAGAAATTATATTTGCATTAGGGGTTATATTTACTATGTATTAATATTGTTGTTTAAAAATTAAAAATAAAATAATTGTTTAAGTGATCCAGGAATCGATTTAGATACCAGACTAGCTGGCATATTAATTTATATTATGCTGATGACGGTATTTTTGTTGTTTCAGGTGACGATGAGCGTGACGACAACGATAACGACGGCCGACTGCGAGCTGCTGGGTCGGGGGCCCGTCCAAGGATCCGCTGACTCGGACAGCCTGGCCACGCTGGTCAGACAGCTGTGCAAGAAGCAACAACAGCGTGGCCGGTTACCGGGACGCCGGTGCACGGTGGCATGCAGCCGTGACGCTGGGCTGGAGATCGTTCCGTACCAGAGGAAGCGGCCAGACGACGAGGGTTTCGAATCGGACGAGGACTTGGCATCCCTAGGCTCGTACGATGACCCCGCAAAGAGGAAGACGGGAACGTTGGCAGCCGTCTCGGCGGCGGCGGGTGCGGCGTCGGACAGCGCCAACAGCAGTGGCGTATCGGAGGACAGCGACGACGCGGACGCAGCTTCGCTGAGAGACGGACAGGCGCCAGTCGCGGTCACCGCAGAGACGGTCGACGGATCTGGTCGGGAGGCGTACGGGCTGACCGACGTAGCGTTCTGTCACACAGACGCGGCCGCACTTCCGGGAATCGCTGTATGGGTGATCAAGACCAGGAGGACGCCGTCCGCGGGTCTGGAGGCCATAGTGGTCCGGAGCAGAGACAGCCGACTGCAGGACGTGTGCCGGGCGTACCAGGAGCACAGCAGGCGCCTGAAGTTGGAACCGAAGCTTTGGGTGGGCCACACTAATGGCGGCGGTGGACTTCTGTCATCGCAGAGACGCAAAGTCGGCGTCAGCGGTGGAAACATAGCGCTAACGGCAATGCCCGAGGTGAACCGATTCAACCTGGTGCAGCGGACCGACACCGACGGGGTGACGCACATCGAAGTGACGGCAGGACCTGTGGTGGCGGCTAACTCAACCTCTAGGGACTCGTCGCAGTCGAGCATCATAAGCATAAGCACGCCCGAATCTCCGAGGCCGACGACCAAAGACCGATCATATGGAGACGAGAACCAAGACCGAGACGACGGTGACAGTGGAATTAAGCCGCCTCCGCAGAGACCGGAAAGGAGGAAATACAAGGTGAAATCGGACGGTGGTGACGGAAGTAACGAAGACTACAGGCGGCAACAAAAAGTGGTCAGGGGCCAGTTCATCAGGGTGAATGTCAACCATAGCGCCGTGTTGCCGCCGGCCAGCCCGGAACCGGAAAGGAAGTCCGGCCAGGAGTCGATGGCCAAGTCGGCCGCCGGCCCGTCACCGACGACCGTTGTGTCGGACCGATTGTGGTCGACGGCCGATTACGACAGGCTGGACGGTCGGTACGAACAACACGGACGGTCATCGCGGTCCAGCAGTCGGGTTCGGAGTAGGAGTACGGGACCGGGTCGCCGGCAACAACATCCGTTGCAGTTGGCCGCTGTCCAACCGTCACATCCTCCGCCGGTGGCGTTCAGCCGGTACCCAAACGTCGAGCAGCAGCCGCCATCGTTCGGCAACAGGTTTTTCGGCAAACTCCGCGAAATAACTTCTGGAAATCAGTCGCCGCCACTGCAGGACCTGCAACCCGTTGCTTTCCGGCGACGCAACAGCGTCGGTGAATCAGTAACAGCCAACTTCTATCAATATTTTAGCCATCAACACCACCAACACGGCCCATACCAACAACAACAACAACAACAACAGCAACAGATCTACCAGCAACAACTCCACCAGCAGCAGAGGCAACAGGCCAAAAACGGCGGACATCTCAAGTCGGTGATCAAGAAAAACAACAAGAGCCAACTCTATCAACATACCTACGACGAACCCAAAAAGGTCACGTTCAGCGCCTACGCCACCGTTCAAGTTGTCGATTAACTAGGCGCTCATCCCTCCACATACATTCATTGTACCATATACAAGGTTTACTTGTGTTATCAAACGTCAGTCGTCGTCGTGTTACCAATAGATTTAACCGGTCACGCTGACCGCCTGTCGGGCAATAGGGCGTAGTAAATTACCGAAAAATTGCTCAAATTAACCTATAATATGTTTTTGTTCTGCACCTATTGTAAATCACATATTAACAACATTGGCTGTAGGGTAATTCGATTTAAAAAAAAGGTAAATGATAAATTCCTATTTAACGTTCTTATAATATGGTTTGAAACTATACTCGTCTAATCGATAGTTTATTTCACCTTTTTTTTAATAACGCAAAATATAATCACATCACCACAACGTACATTTTTAGTTCTAAATATTGTTGTATTTCCGTCCAAAATTCAGTCATCAAATCGAAATCTAATAAATCGTTATGGTTGCACGCCACATCGGTCATTGTATTAAGAGGTCAAGTTCGTGTCTTCGTCTTCGAAGGCATTTATAAACTGGGCCCCCGACACGACACCGTATCCATCGTTAATTTACTCTACTTCCTTTTACGTGGGAATTCCTCGACTGTTTCGTCGTTTTATCTTCGGCCGGAAGATAACAAACAGACGGAAACAACATTAAAATACGATGCATGCTCGTTTTAAAAATAAAGAATAATCGTACAAAGTCGGAGTGACCGTAAACCTATTTATATAATACGAGTATTAAAGTATACCTACACTATTGAATATTACGTCATTGTTGTTCCAGTTTTGAGAATGTTATTGATCAATTATTGTTCTGTTATATATATATAAGTTTTTTTTTTTTTTTATCGACAAGCCATTCACGAATATTACGCCCTCTTACCCGTTACGCGTTCGCGTTATATTCTAGTAAAGCTATTCACTAGGCATTCAGATTGTTGCTCATTAAACGGAATATTAATATATTTTTATTTATGAACTTATTATTATTATTTTTTAATTATATAATATCTTTATTATAATATGTCGTCGCTGGCGCATATAATATTATTGAATTGTACATTAAGTTAACTTATATTATACCTACGCAACATTTTAATTGTAGACGCAATGAGTATAACTTAATTTCCTTATTATATCTATCGATTACGTTTTTTTTTTCTATATAACATAATATAGAAAACC
Organism: Pentalonia nigronervosa; assembly: GCA_014851325.1. NCBI lineage: Eukaryota > Metazoa > Arthropoda > Insecta > Hemiptera > Aphididae > Pentalonia > Pentalonia nigronervosa. The sequence continues at coordinate 94,714 of JACXSJ010000091.1, read as the reverse complement.
ACACCGCTGCAGCTATATATTATAGGTATTTGCATGTGTTTTTGGGGACCGAAATTGTTTGTATTTTTATTTATAAACTTTAATGTGCATTAGTTATGCCGTGTAAATACAAAACAATATATACATAAACATTATACCAGTCATTATAAGTTGTAATTTTTAATTTTTTTTTTTATTACATTTTCGGTACGGGTACAACCAACAACCTGAAACTCTAAGACATATTTCCCACTTCTTTTCAAGTTCTTTTTGTTCCTCATAAGACGCCATGTGAACCACGTACGGTGATAAACAATGTCGATCTGTTAACAACCGGATTATTACATCAACCTGCTTGTATCTATGTGCTATACACTAGTTCACATACGATAAACCTACCTATTATTAAACCAAGATCATTAAAAAGAATGAATGCAGATTGCAGATTTCGTAACCAGATACCTACGTGTTCTGAAAATTTGCCATAGGTAACGCGTTTTGTATCTGCTTGATAAATATTCATCCAGGAAGTCGTGTGAAGTAAAAACGAAGACAAATTTTCATTTTTTGCTTCTGCAATAAGTCACACTATGTTACATTTGGTTTTAAAGTGTTAATTAAGTAGGTACCTATAACAATAATTGAACTACTGTTGAACATTTTTAAATTATTTTGATCAAGCAAATAAAACGACAATAACATCACACTATTGCGAAGATTTGACTTGTGTTATATTATTATGTAGTGCACGAGTATACGATAAATTGATATTATGACTCATAAAGAGCTTGACAATTTAACAGGCTAAAAAAAACCCAAACAATAAACAAAAATAATATAATGAAATATTACATTTTTAATTTTATGACAAACACGTTTATCCGGTTTGATTTTTATAGTGTTTATAATTTAATGATTTATGACAAAATGTAATCTAGTTTCAAAAGTAAGTAGTTAGAGCTCAATGTGTATGATATAATCAACGGTTTAATTATTATTTACTTGGTAAAAATAAAAAAAATCTAGTAGGTACCTATTTTTCCTACTATATATATATATAGTCGATAAAGAGGACCCATACGAAAAAAAGATAATAATTAGAGTACAATCTTTTAAACAAAATACTAGGTACATTACACAGCATCACACTACATTTATAATAATTATTACTCGTCTGTTAAAGTAATATAATATTATTATATATATACGCCTACACTAAAAATATATTATATACAATACAAATTATATAATATAATATGTTCATCGTTAATCATTCAAAATGTGTTCGACGCGGAGCGCTACTTCCTTTTGAGTTCTTTCCGGCGGTGCAGTGATGGTTCAATATTCGTCCGGCGAGCATAATAATATACGTATAGTATCCTAGGCATAATACGAGTAGTGACGTAGGGTGTGACGCTTGTCGCACACGAGAATTATTTTCGAATGTGGCGGACGGACAATATTTTAATTAAAAACAAAAACGATAATACTCGTTGAAAGTAGGCACCTCTATATATATATATATATATATATGATGCTGTATACACGAAAATATAACTAATGAGAGAATTCAACGTCGTCGCCGCCGCTACTGCAACCATCGTCCGGCGTAGGTATATACACTTATTAGTTATTACTCGTCAGATATATCGCGGTTTTTCGGGTACGGATTAGCGTCGTGTGATATTACGTAAATATAAATTATTATTATTATTATTATTATTCGGACGACGATTCGTCACGGCCGTATTCGCGCCGGGCGGGCGTCTGAATATTATAGCGATAATATTATACAGCGATAGCTACGAGTGCAGACCATAAAACAATGAAAGTCGTAATTTCACCGGGAGAAAGGTGATGCACGGAAATCCGCGAAGATTTTGCAGGTATAAAGGTATAACGATCCGGGTATCTTCAAAACGCTGATAAATTATGGTAATAAAAAATAAAAAAAAAATACGAAATAATAGTAAAAAATATAGTGCAAACGGATCGAGAGGAGAGAAAATTATTTCAATGAGCCAACGACGATATTCACTTTTTATGGGTTATAAGTATATTATATATACAGAATGATTCACCAATCATGTTTACCCCAATTTTTTAATTTAATAATGAATTTATTCAAATTCTGGTTTTTAGAATTTTTTTTATATTTTAAGATTATATTTTCAAATTCTTGAAATTTGTTGTACTACTTAAGGAGTGTCCTGTGGAGATATAAACTTCTGTTTTCAAATAAGAAACCGCCTATTCTACTGTAAACTGTTTAAAGGATAACTTTTTTGAAAATGTTGATTATCTAATTCTCAAAATTTGAGCGAGTATAGTTTTCAAGTTATTTAACCTTGTGTGTTAATAATAATAGGTGCATGATAATTGGTTTGGAACATTTGGTTCGAAACATTTTGGGGGGAATAGTGATGTTGACAATATTATTGATCAACATTAATTATTTCTAAAAATGGTCCAAGTATAATAATACTTGATCTAATATTACATGGTATATTTTATATTATTGTAAACCATTCTTAAGGATTATTATCCTTAGTATAAATATTGTAAAAACTAAGAAATTACATCTACTCGTTCAAATTTTGAATTATGTATTTCAAAATTTTCGAAAAAATGATATGCTAAAAAAGAATTAAAAAGAGGGGTTTTTGTTTGGAAAACAAAAGTTTGTGTCGTCACAGAACACTCATTAAGTGTAGTACAAAAACAATCCAAGAATTTTAAAAGATGTGTTTTGAGTATATTTAAAAATTCCAAAAATCAGAATTTGAATAAATGTATGATTAAAGCTTAAAGCTAGAAATTGAGGTGAGCATGCTTGGCTAATCACTCTGTATATTATTAACCATATATTCGTATATTTTGGCTATAATATAAATATATATAAATAAATATATATATATATATATATATATATATATATATATATATATATATGAATGAACTGTTTATCGATTTTACGATCAACAATAACTATCAATCACTAATCAAAGTGCTTATTTAATATGTCTGCAACTATAGACAGCGTAAAAAAAGTATGTTGCAGTCTTAAACAACAATGTGGCATATTGTGTGAGATACAACTGTAGCGAAGACGTTCAAAAAAAAATCTTCTAAGTAGCAAAAAAAAAAATCTCAAGGTAAGTAACAAATTTCCGTACAGAGGGTGAAAAAAAATGAAATAATTCATAAATTGTTTTTTTTTTGGAATCTGTCTTTCGATTCGATTATACTCTGTGAATATATTACTTATTTTCTTCAGTAACATTTTTGTTGCGGTATTATTTCCTGGTTTTCCGTAATACGCTGCTGCTGCTGCGCGTATCGCAAATACTCGCTTTTTATTGAACTCAAAGCAGTAAACCCGGAATCTATGGCTATTAATTAATAGTTAAGGTATTACCAGTAGGTAATTTATAAATACCTATATTTGTATGAATAAAGTACTACATTAAAAGTAATCGGTTGGGTTACTAACTTACTTGAAAACTACATAAAACTAAACTATAAGAACTAATGGTTTTATATATTTTTTTTTTTATATTGAGTTGTATGGATTTGTTGTTTTTAAAAAAGCGATTATCTTACAATTGTTATCCTCGGTTTCTGGACCCAGTGTAGTGTCAAAAATTGCATCTACTGCAATCATTTGTCGATCGTGGTATCGTATTTAAAGCATTCGGTTATAATATGTTCACAATCAGTCTATCATCGCAGATTGCTCACGTGGTAGCTTTTTCCTTTGTCATTAGGTACCCGTTAGGTTAGCATAAAGTCGCCTATGTCCAATTCTCATTTGGTTTAGTATATCGATTTTTCTTCTTCATTTTAAGAGAGTTGTTTATCCATCGGTTGGTAGTTATTTAACGGTGCTTAGTTTGGTGGTTTGTTTCTTCCATATTCTAATAGCCATTTAGTGTGTTGGTCTTCTATTTTATAAGATTTTTTAAGTTATCGTAGGTAGGCCCCATACTCACTTTTTACGCGGTTTATATGTGGTCTTAACGTCATCTGCAGCTATACGAAAATTCGATTATTCGCAACTCTAACGTTTTGTTGGATAATTTCGACAATCAAAAGTTAATTATTACGGCATTCCGCACGGTGGGAATTCACATCGCAAACGTGGTAAATAATGCATATATTGTACCATGTAAAGTACGTCATAATATTATATTATTATTATTATTATTATTATATAGCAGCCGTGTATTATGATGATTAAAATGTTGTGTATATAGTGAGAATAAATTAGAATGTAGATCGTTTGAAGGATGATAATATTTGGAGAGAGCAGTGTATAATATAAATATCTGCGTAAGAGCAGCTGGATTGATTGGTGAGTTTTTTTTTTCAATTCTTGAAAGTATAAAATGATTTTTCTTCTTTTACCCACACACGAACTACTCGTGTAGTCCAGATAGAACGTTTATGTGTATCTAAACAACTCGAGTCGTCAATCAAACGTTTGAAACACGCTCAGTATGTGAGTGTTTAATATTCAATAACAATGTAATGTTCTCAGAATAAATAAATCGACCGATTGAAATTATAATCCTTTGGAATGGATCCATTTCGTCGATATTTTGCATACACCAATTTTTTCTAAACCTGCCTGAACTATATTATACATTATTATTAACTTTATTATGTCGTTATTCCATAACTATGACTTTATCGTACCTAACGCGTATATGTAGGACCTACAAATAATAAAGGTAATATTTATAAGTAGACAATAGATATAGTAATATAGTACAATCTAATGATAAATATTTGAAAAAATAAAATATTTTATACACGAACCAGTTTTATTGTAATTTTATTATTAAAATATTTAAGACTGATATTTGATTAGTTTGATTTTCAATCAGCTTGGGATGGCTTAAAAATTAATTTAATAAGTTATTTTTCTTGAAAACTAAATTTGGAACTATAGATAACAATTTTCAGGTATAAAAGTATACATTTGCGAAAAAAATATTTTTAGACCACCCTTAATAGGTACTTTTATATTTCACGAGGTGCGCATACGATTGCTACTGTGGTATAAATATAAAAAAAAAGTTAAATCCTGATAGCAAATGCGTTATTTACCAGATATTTTATAGAATTTGTGTGTATATTTAAAAAAAAATATACGTATTTCTTAAATGGGACTTTTTTGTTTGGCTTTAATATTATACTCAATAAACTCATAATTTGATGAGTGAAAACCGCGATCATCGAGATATAATTTGATGGAAAACGCATTAAAGAACTCAGTTGTGTTTGCTAATGTTGATAAAGTGACACATTTGATATTTTATAAAAACATAATCTTATATTTATCTCTTGTTTACCTATTTTGTGGAAATAAAAATGTTAGATATAGATATTTCTATAACGTTTTATACAGCTTCTGTAAAAATAATTTTGATAGAAGTTAATATAAATATTATAGGTACCTATTTAAAAAAAAAAAAAACAATAATAATACGTAAACGGAATATATAAATTTTAATGGCCTGGTAGTAAATGTAACTAAGATCAATAAAAAAAAAATGGTGATGATAATAATAATAATAATAATAATAAAATAATTAATCACGGGATTATTATAAATAATTTATGATAGGTAATTGGTCTGCGATGGTGTGTAGTTTATATAGACAAAAATATGTGAAGCGCTGTAAATAATAATACACGTCGAGAGCTCAATATTTTATTTTAATATAGTTGTAATTGGTTAACTCAAAGTTGAAAGGACCGGACAAGAAGTTCGAGTTATTCAAGAATTCGAGTTAAACAAATATAAGATCCTCTGAATAGGAAATTCTAGAGACCGGAGAAAAAGTTCAAGGTATCGACGATTTTGAGTTAAAAAAATTCAAATTAACCTGAAAGTTTGACTGTATTTTAATAGTTTAATGAATTTGATTATAGGTTTTCGATGATGGACAGAGTATACCGCTCTACACGACCATTAAAACGTTTTTTTTTCATGTTATAAACAATATAGATATAATATAATATGCGAACACGTGATATATGTAGAATATATTATTATTATTACGAGGCCGAAGTTGTTCTATTGTTTTATGGCTAATTAGTTCGTTTTAATTTGGTTCCCGTATTTACGAATAATATTATTGTTATTATCGTTTTCATTGCGACACCCGCAGTTAATAAAAAAAAAAAGACAAAACAATGCCACTCAAAAATCGCTATACCACTACTGTACCTATACATTGTATAGTATATCTACAACTCATATAGCTAATTGATCAAGTATAATATAATATTTTATAATATAAAATTATAAATCATTATCAATTATCACCATTGATAAACACAGTTGATACTCATGAGTGGGAGTGAGGAACTAGTTTTTCATAGAGTGTTTTCACTAATATACACCTCCCACATATGCACAGAGGGAACGTTTATGTCGTACAAGTGAAACACGAATAGAATTAACTACTTATATTATAATATACATTTTTTTATAATATTATAATGACATATTGTTGTCAGAGTTATCAGTTATAAATATTATTCGTATGCTGCATGTACGTGTCGGTGGGAAAATTATTTCTTTCGTCAGACCACAAAACCGTTTATGGAACAATTATTTTCATATCCTAATAAAATATATTAATTTTTATATTATGTTATACTTACGATGTCTATCACAGTCGTTTCGTATTGCTTAAGCAGGCGACCGCGTAACCGTGTCGTTATTTCACAAAAAACAGTCAGTGACAGATTATGAGGGGTTGATCCGAGTGATTTTGAAAACACCGAAAACCAAGACTCCCTAAGTAGAAATTATCACGTAGAGTTTGACCGCTTTGTCTAATATTGTATCGCTTGAAAATAAAATTCCTGTCTACAATTTTTTCTTCCATTCAACCATGACATGTATTGCATTGTGATAGTAAATTGATGTTGTTTTTTTATAAAGTAAGGCTGAAACACTGTTATTACGATGAGTACGGCGAAATGCGCATCAAAAGTGTTTTGAAATAATAAAATGTATAAGCTCGTGACATATTTAATCGCTTGTACAGAAATATTTTCGCCAAACGTTTTCGCCTACGATAATTACAACCCTCATTCTCTTCTCCTTAATACGTCTCACGCAAGTAATATAATTGCTGCGATTGCACCTATTATGAAATTATTGTAACATTACGTCTCTGTTGCCGCACACGCCGAGGCGGAAACACATTTGGAAATAATGATAAAATATACGAATTTCGATTTCATTTGCAAATCGTGAAGTACCTATAATGGAACTCCAGATAATATGAATTTGAATACGATTCGACTGACCGGACATGACGAATTCGGAGGTGGAGTTGATTTGAGTGATTTTGAAAACACTGAAAACCAAGAATCCTTAAATAGAATAACTACGTAGAGATTGACCCCTTTGTTTAATACTGTATCGCTTGAAAGTTCGATAGAAAATAAAATGCCTATCTACAATTTTTTCTTTCACTCAACCATGCCATGTGTATCACATGATAGTAAATTTATGTTTTTTTTTTTTTTTTATAAAGTAAGACACTGAGACACTGTAACTAAAATGAGGTGTATAGGTAAACTATATACGCTGCCTATATAATATGTTAATACGGGATGCATCAAAAGGTTTTTGAAAAAATGAAATGTGTAAGCTCGTGACACAGTTGATCGCGCGTACAATAATAAAATTTCGCAAAATGTATTCGACAATTACAACTCTTCCCCATCCCGCACTAATGCGGATCCTCGCCTCACAGAAGTAACGTGTAATCGCAGACGATTCGCTGCAGCGAGTGTTGTACATCTATTATGGAGATATTATAACAATAATATTATGTATATCTGATGCCGCACACGCCGCCGCCGAGACGGAAACACGTTTAGAAACAATGAAAAAAAAAGTATACGAATTTCGGTTTCATTCGAAATGAATTCGCGAATCGTGAAATATAATGGACTCCAGAATATATGATATTATATGAGTGTGAACAAACGATCCGGGCGACCGGACGTGGCGTCGTCGTCGTCGTATCGCGAGTGTAATGATATATATTATATTATTATCATTATGTTATAACAATAAAATAATATTGTAATAACGAAAAGCACACAACGCGTACATGATGGTTGGCCGTCACGAAATGCATGCGCCACATAAACGCGTTAAAATCGTTATACGATTGTTTTACACGACTGCGCGCGTGTTGATTTCACGCTCGTTCGAAAAAAAAAATTGTGTTTTAATTTTTTCTTCGATATTTCCGCGATATTGTTATTACAATATACTAATATATATTATCGTGATTTACGACGACGATGACGATGAGGATGATGTCTACACGAAACTCGTTCGCGTAATATAATATTCCGCCTATAGACGCCTATACCTATAGTTATTAGTTTAGGGCTCGGGACTTGTATAGCATTTGTTTATTTTTATAGTCTGATATGAAATTTAAAAATGCTTGTTTCGATTATTTAAAAAAAAATTGCATATTTCCAGTTATTTTCTTCTTTTTTACATAATAGTATCATCTTTGTAACGATGCTGGAGGCCACTACGGATACCTAACCAAGATTTTTTTCGAAATTTGTCTTCGATAGAATTAAAATTAAAAATAATTTCATTATATCTTTTTACATGTATTTTTTTATATTTTTTATCTTATCTACTTGTCGCGTTGGCCATCACCGTCCGCGACATCGTCGGGTAACGAAAATACCCCATAGTTCAAATAAAAATGAATTTCGGATTTTTGATGTCGTTAATCACTGATTTTTCGGTAAACAATATTGTTTGACTGTCGTGATCAATTTAAATAATGTTTTGATTGAAAAAATCAATCTATAACTTTATTATTTATGTAAAAAGACTTTTCTTAATTTTTCCTAATTTAGGACATTTTTTTTTTGAAATTTCATATTTATGCATGATTTTATGATTTATTAATGTTCATTTGAGTGTTTATAATGACGTTTTGTAAGGCTTTTTTGATGATTTTAAATGCTTACAGCTCCGGCTATTATGCATAGCTAGGTATACAATGAATGAAAATGAATGATGAAGAACCAAGAGAAGTACTGAAAGAAATACAACGACTGTAATATAGGTAATGTACATATTTTTATAACATTATATCGCTTGTATAATGCATGTTGTACATTATTTAAAAATAATACAGGCGTACAGCTAAGTCTCGATAACTCGAATTACATTCGACTTTTGTATTTTTCGAGACATACTTATAACTCGACTTGTTGTATGACTTCAAGGGACAAGAACAAAATTTAACTTATTAAGGTTTTTGAGTTGTTGATATTCTGATTGTATCATATACTTATTCCAAATGATTGTAAAAAATATCGTACGACCTCATAATAATAATTAATGAGATTTCCCATATAAAATAATCGAATTTCATGTTTCATTTTTGTGTGTTTTTTTTTTTAAACAATTATAATATCTTATGCCGTGGTTAGGTTAAGTTAGATCAAGTGGTATGCAAAAAATAAAACAAAGCACTTCAAGTTTATATAAACTTCGAAAATGTTTAATGTTTGAAGGTAATAAAAATAGTTTGAAATAACTATACGTTTTGCTGTGTGTCTTGTATTGTCATATTGGTCAACGACAATAATTATGATTATAAATCGTATCAATAAAAAGTAAATATTTAATATTAATAAAAATGTTGTTTGGATTCACATTAGTGCAGCACATTAGTGAGAAATAAAACAGGTTTACGACTAAAATGTCAAAATTTGAACTTTATCAATTCTGAATCGTTTTTTCAGATAATAATAATTTAATTTTAAATACGTTTCATACTATTTTCTCCTTCAAAATTAAACATTTCAAAATATTCATTTATTCAATTTATTTGGTACAATATAATATTATAATTTCATTTATGCGCTACAATTATAGTTATATATATAATGTCCAATTGAGCGACAATTGGAATTAATATTGTCATCAATAACCGACAATTGAAAAACCGAATTTGGTTATTTATTCGATGAAAAGGGGTCAACCGTTCGAATGTAATTTGTTATAATGTCAAATTTTAGAATGAAAGACAACATTAAACAAGGTTGTGTGGTCTAACAACAAAAGACAGAAACATCATGATGAGTTACTATCCTAATGATATTTTTCATTCCACAATAATATAGAGTCGTACCTATGACTATTATTGTCAGACGTCGTGTCATCGTAGTTTTCTAAATATGTGGTTAAAACAATATCGCGATAATTAAACCGTTTGAAGGTATTCAATTCGCTCGCGTACAATCACCAAAAATATTGTCGTACGATGATTTTTCAGTAATCAACAGATTATTAGTATATACGTCACTCTGCATAATAAAATAAACAATACTGTTTAAAAAATATTTAAAAATTATATGCTTTAATTTCGTGGATTCGAAATGTTGACCAATATTATATGGACATATACCAATTATTTCCAATACACACTATTATCGAGCACACTCATACATTACGCATCGCGTTGTGGTTTTTTTTTTTATAGTCATTATACATGATTATAGATTTTTTCAGTTTTTAGCAAATCGAAAATCCGGACGCTTTCTCTCCCCACCTCGCAATCTTCTTCGTAGAAAACGCAGCAAAGTAGCCGATCCGACTTTAGATCTCTTTTTTTTATTTTTTCAAAAACGCGACTTGTGAACGGTCGAAAGGGAACCGCCGTTGAACGATAACTGCAGCAGCAGACATCGAGACGTCCAGGTATACAGGAGCAACCGAGACGGACGACAATGATTTTATTATTAATCGCAATATGTATAGTCCCTATACGCGGTACGTCAAACGGAAACATGATCGGTTTCCGAGACGTGCGTGGGTAGACATTTTTCCGGCGTATGTATTTATTATTATATACATATAAAACAGAAATAATAATAATAATAATAATATATCGTCGCGGCGGCAGTGCATCGGTTCCATGACTCGTTTGTAGGTCACGCGTCGCTCAAAATTTCTCCTACCCGTTCACCGATACAGTACGCGTAATGATATTATTCCAGCCGGTTTTACTCACCTGTCTACCTACCAGTGATAATAATAATTGCCCCTCATCGTCGCCACTTCCACAGCAACACTGCCGTACGCGTTGAGATAGGTATGCGCACACGTTTTGGGATCATCTGACCATATTATATGTATATATTTTATAAAATCATGTACATACAAGGTGATCTCGTAAGGCACTCATCACATCGAAAAGTATTGACTTTTTTCGATATTTTTGGTTTTTTACACGGTTTCAAGTAGTTCAACAAAACAACAACATTTTTTTAAAGAAATTATTGGTTTTTTTTTTCATATTTTTTATTCTTATGATTTTTACTTTTTTAAACGACGGCATACAGTTTTGATTTCATATTCCAAAGAAGAATATTTAACTTATGAGTTATAAATATTTAAAGTTTAGACGAGCCGAGTAGTGAACCAATGTTTTTCGGGGTAACCGCGTACCACTCCACTCCGCTCATCTATACTGTAAATACGTATAACTCATACACTACACTCGTCAGAAATTTGAGTTTTATGTATCGAATAATCCGAAAATATTTTACTTTGGAATATGAAGTTGAAACTGCACGTTTTCATTCAAATAAGTAAAAACTTAAAAAAAGTCAATACTTTTCTATACAATAAATGTTTTACCTTAAATGAATCACACAGTACATAATACTATATAAGTAATACGCGCACTGGAGAGAGAGAGAGAGAGAGAATAATATATGAATCCAATGATGATTGTGTGTGTGTATACATATATATATAATAAATACGTATAAGCGTTCACTATCTCTTTCAAACAAGGTCAGATTAACCACTACCACCACCTCCTCCTCGGGGCGTCCAAAACGAAATCATCACTTATACGGGAATTACTGTCGTGCTGCTTATACGCTTTAACAGTAGTTGGAGTAAGTGCCTATATAGTACGATAGCGAGCGACTGCGGTGACCAATAATATAATATATAATTGCATAGTAGATGTGTATAAATATGGCCTAAAAGGTTAAGATAGATTAGTAAAAGAAAATAAACAAATGGCATGTTCAGCCTAATACTTGTCGAAAAACACGTCAACTTTAATTATTATATTTTATATATTATATATTTATATTATAAAGAATGAAAAACAACCCTACTGCAGCCAAAAACTACCCTGGTACAACAAAATACATAATCCCAGATTACCCGCTATTCTCCTTTATAAGAATCATGTTCAACCACCCTTTCAACTACGGAAGAAGCACTCTGAGAACATAACACTTACTTGATCCACAGATTTTTCAAAACTTCCGTGATCGATACCAATATTTAAAATAAGACAACTTTGTAGCCATGTAAATAACTAAAATAAAAAAAAATTAAATTGTTTAACTACACAATTTAGCACTATAACCTATTTAAACAAATAATCATAATATGCAAATAATATTAATGTAAATGTAATCGTAAGACTAATGATCTTGTTGTAAGAAACCTTTAATCTCAATTGAAAAATAAAAATAAATATAGCGTGAAATAGTTGATCTACTTCAACAGAACGGTTGGAATTCAAAAGAAATTTCATTGACATTACTCTTTGTGCGGTGGATAATATTATGAATGACGAGAAGGTGGCTTTTCGCTTTGAGGGTGTGAGAGGTGCGAAGGATTATATTACATTCATAATTCTACTGACGATGACATTTGACCCGAAGTATCGGTACATAAGTACGCGGTATGTATATAATATGACGATATATATGTACCTCAGGGCTTTGTGTGCGACGACGATACGATTAAGAAATAATTTGTCCGGTAACACGACGCGTTGTTATTGTAATACGATTATCATCAGAAATGTAAACGTCAAACATGGGCAGATTAAAAAAAGTATAGTATGATGTTTTTGGTACGTTGTTCTCGTTACCTATGTATTTATATGTTTTCCTCTTTTTTTTTTTTGAGTTTTTTGTAGCTACAGTCGAGAAAAGTATTGTTGTAGACAATTAATGTATAATATTCTATTAATAATTGTAAAGTTATAAAAAGAATATCGATTGAGCTCATTGAACAGAAACATCGCGATAACCGGGTATAAAAAAAATGTCGTCGTCGACTTTACGAGAAAAATTGGATTTAGATAGAGAAAATTATTCACTGAGGATTAACTATATTATTAATAAGAGACACGCGTTTTGTTTTGTCACGTGCATGAAAAAATAACAAAATATTCTGAGCTACGCCCTATTTCGACGGTGTTTCAACCTATATAAATATGTATTAATTAATTTGCTTCGTTTTGCATAATTTATTTTATGCTTTATAGTACTTGTCGGTTACTGTATAAAGGTATTCAGGTGGCTAATCGGCCGGCGGTGGAAATATTGATTCGCTGTAATGGTATACTCAATAAACTATTTAGTATTTATTTTGAGCATAGCCCTTTTCAGCAAAAAACGAAAAAGATACGATTTTCGTTTCCGACAAACTATGTAACAAATGTAACAATCATGAACACTAAAATAAGAAAATGCTTTAATCTTTATATAATATTGCATAGGACATATTGTCGGAAAGTTGGGAATCGTACGTTTTTGAAAGTAAACGACTGTGGCGAAAACAGCCAGTGTTATTTTGGCAGAAACGAGTAACGCCCTTTATTTTGACATATTATGTAGGTAAATCACACATATGATTTTGTAGATGCACGATTAGTAGTACACACTTGAAATATTGGACTTAATTGTCCGTAATAATATGTCGTTTATGGCGATCGGCTACAGAACTGAATAAATGTTTTTATGTACATTTTTTGGCGTATAAATAATAAAAGTTTTAACTGCCGTGTATTTACTTAAATAGTTAATAACATTTTTAACTACGCGGCTCTTTTATAAATGAATTTGTAGGTTTCTATTTACAATAATTGTTTACATTTTATATTCATAATCTTCATATTTTATTCATCGTTGACAAACAAACATAACATATAATATTAACAACTGTATTATCAATATATGTTCGTAAATAACAACTAATCTAAACCTAAAACAGTGAATAAATACTAAATAGTTTGATGTAGGACGTGTAGATACAAAAACGAAATCGATATTCTTGCTGCGGCTAGATTTTACCAAGATGACCGAAAAGTATCTATTTTATAATAAAAAAAAAATAATAAACTAATTGTTTAAAATTATTTCGCGCATTCAAATTTAAAACTCGACGCTTTCTAGAGTAAATTTAAAGTAGTAATTATTCATCGTTTGTTCATAATTCAAAAATTGTATGAACATAATATGATCTTTACAATTGCAGCAGTATGCGAATACGTATGCATGTATTATAGTTTAGTATTTACTAAAGTATACTAATTAGTAATTGATAGTTACTATTGATGATCTCAGTTCTCATTTATTACATTAATGCGACTTAATAATAAATATTGTTTAAACCTATTTAAACAATCGTCGCTTAATGTGAGCGGTATGCTAACAATAATCTTTAAAAATTTATAAACTTATTCACTACTCGTACCAAACATTTAGAACGCGAAATCGACCCAAATTTAAACCTCGATGACAATAATAAATCTTAATTACTATACCTATACAAAGTTAAATAAAATCAAGTTTGTATAATTTATAACTACGCCTAAGATTTTTGGAAATCCGTAGCATACCTTACGCGCAGTCACACATCACTATTTATTGCGATCAAGAAAGTTTCCATTCGTGAAGCAATAAAAGTCCTAAAAAGCGATAAATGATGAATTTGCCCAGTACTGAAAGTCCGATTTTAATTTTGAAAACATATTCAAATTCCTTGCTTTCTTTTCTAGGTTTTGTAGGAAATGGATTTTCGATTTGTTGTATTGTTTAATAATTATAGTACCAAATGAATTTTCTTTTTTTTTTCAAAATGCATTTTTACTGTAGTGTTATGAAAAAAAATGCATTTCATGCAAAACAAAGACAGCAAAGACATTAGTAACGAACAAATTCAAATATTTTTCCAAAATTAAAATTCGACTTCTGAGAGTATATGCACGAAAAAACGACCCACTTCAACAGCCTTATAACTAATAAAATATTCATTATATACATTTCATGGCTTTGTATATCTATACCAAAGGAACAATGCAAATAGTAGTATTCTTATATGGTTATTATGTGGTGAGGCAAGGATTAAAGACTGAATAATCCAAAAACACTAAAAATAATATAATATGTGTCTCAAGGAAACGACTATTAGTTTCGATCCACGCGCATTGGAGTGTCGGTGTCAAAATATTATATCTTTTTCAAGGTAAATAGTAAAATGATATACACCGTTCGAAATCAGATAAATTACAATACGTTTCGAGTATAATTTACTTTGCGGTGACTGTTCCATTTCAATATAGGTACGGTAACAGCCAACAGCAATAATGCGTATTATCATATGATATTATAGCTTCTATATAATATATAAGTACGAAAATTATATGGTCCGTTTAAATAATTGAGAAAAAACACAGTTTATGCCTATATTATTTAGGTAACTATTTATAGGTATATCTACTTAATAACGCGTATTATCGACTAGGTACCTATAATATATTAGGTATATATTACTGTATTGGGTACACCCCACGAATATCAGTCGGTATGAGTCATCTACGAAATGTCATTAAAAACACAAAGTTGAGAAATACGCGAAATAGCTTGTTCAGGATATATATACCTAATATATTATAGGTACCTAGTCGATAATACGCGTTATTAAGTAGATAATATATTATAAGGTATGTGTGCAACGTGTACATTATAATGGTGTAATGCATTTCATGCAATATCTGAATGCTCGACCCCCGACCAAAGTTATTTTACTAAGATATGCATAAAGGCGAAGGCTAAATATTATGTCGTCTTCATCGTGTTCGTCCAAAACATCGACTACGCATGCAGCCAATTTCGATGTTATTTCGTTATAAAATAGGTGCAGTGTTTATCGTATTGAGGAAACTATACGATGGACTTGGTTAAAATTTAAAATTGTTTACTAAAAATATTTTTAAAAATGTTGGGAATTAGATGGATATCATATTTTTGATAAATAAAAATGAATTATAAACAATAATAAATCCGAAAATCCGATTTTATACTATGTTTTTCATGAACGGGAACTATATTATATTATTGGTTGATTCCCTGTCATGTCTTAAAATTGTTCCAGAATTTGTAATGTCGAAAAGTTTTTAATTGTACGCACTTCGTATAATAATATAATCACATAATTATTAAGTCACGACTTGTATAATTGAACCATCGAAGCATAAATCGTAAGTTTTATAAAAAAAAACCTATAAATTGTAACAGTAAAATGCATAATAATTAAATAATGTAATATATTATGTGACTTTACGGCCGTTGTCAAAATGAGCGTAATCTGTTTGGGGGAATCTAAGCAACAGAGCGAATATTTATATACCATTTGGACGCACTTTTCCGGAGAGTTGTGTGTCGTCTGGGCCATAATAGTACCTATAACGTGCAACTACAACATATTCCTTCCAATTTGAACAGACTTAGAACTATTAGTATTAGAATGCTTTAAAAAATGTTTGTTTAATACGCTATACTTAAAGTTATTAATTAGGACACAACGCTTTCCAATATTATCAATTGTATATCCAACTATAACTGATCTTGTACGACGTCGCTTGTGCCAAATTAATTAACTCCTATGATTTACCCTGTCTTAAACTCCATTAAACGTAACTAGGTACACATATTTTTAACACAGACACTTGGGTGGTTTTGATAAAAAGTAAAATACAGGCCCTGCAAAAA
The DNA here is from genome assembly GCA_014851325.1 of Pentalonia nigronervosa. Lineage (NCBI taxonomy): Eukaryota > Metazoa > Arthropoda > Insecta > Hemiptera > Aphididae > Pentalonia > Pentalonia nigronervosa. The sequence continues at coordinate 77,842 of JACXSJ010000091.1, read as the reverse complement.
ATATATACAATTGTAAAGATTATTTTATTTTCTGCAGTCGACAAAAAAAATATTCGTTATTCATGAGACATCAAATCTCTGTACGAGCTTGTCTTTAAATGAATATTTTGTAAAATCTATTTTTAGTGCACTCAGTTATCACTGCGGCGTACGATTGTACAAAGTTCCCAGTGACATTCCTTTATAAGTCTTTATAGCTATCAAATTTTGTTGACTGTACATTGATTAGTCGGTCAGGACGATTTTTATAGCATATACATTATACATTATATATATATTAAATTAAATTAAATATAATTTTAAGGCTCGGAAGTTATAGTAACTAAAAAAAAAAAATATGCACAAAAAATTTATAAAATATGCATGAAAAAATGTTAAACATAAATAAAAATTCTAAAAAAAAGAACTATTGTCATTATTGATATATACAAAAACAAAAAATGTAAAATATAGAAAAATAAATTTATAATATTTAACAATATAGTTAATAATTAGTTAAATAGTTAATAATTAAAATATAGAGCAAAACTGGTTAGCATTTTGAGATTAAATTGAACTTAAAAATAGTTTTTAAAAAATATAAATCTCCTCGATTACAATAAATACTTACGTTTTATATTCAATATTATTAAAAAAATGTACTGGTTAAGAAAAAAAAAACAATTTTTTTAGAAAATTTTGAATACGCATAATATGCGTATAAAAATCAAGAATTATATTATGTACTTTTCCCTAACATTGACAAAATACACAAAATAGAAATTTTAAATTTTCGACTTTTAGACTCGCCTTTTTATATATAGTTTTGATTACCAGCTTGGTTTGGTATAAATTGTGTGCATACAGAACAATATGCAACTCCTACAATTTTCGAACCCTAAATATAACTATTATATGTTTATAACTAGGTCTCGAAACTTGATGACCTAAGAATATTAAAAAAATTTACAAAAAAATATATGGAATAATATAAAAATGTTAAAAAAAATTACAATAAAAATGTATATTTTGTATTTTTTACATTTCAAAGAAATTACAGTTAATACTTTTTAGTGAAGTTTCTATTTCTACACTATACACTGTAAACAATAATCACTATTGAACTAAAATGCCATCTAACACAAATTAAATGTTAAAATAAATTTAAAACTGAGATATGACATACAAATATGTGCCTATAATAGTAGTACCTACCCGTTTAGTATTTACAGTCTACATCTATACAATTTTCATTTTCCAAATAATTAATATAAAAATGAAATATTTATACAAACAATTGAAGGCTTTACGATATATTGTCAATGATAGTAATTTATCATGTTACTTTTTTCAAATATTTAATTTAATTTAAATAACATGTTATAATAAAGTGTAGCTTTCAATAAGAAAAAATACAAATATATGTACAAAAAATAGAAAAATGATAGCGAATAAATTGTACCAAAAATACTAAAAAATGACAGTCAAGTGAAAAATTCTCTAAAAGAACAATAAATTAAAAATAAAACTTATACCATACTATCATCATTAGATTCTATATTCTATAAATTAAATTTATGTTAAGACGATCGTCAAATTAGAGCTAAAGAAAAAAACCTACACATAATATAACACAATATGATAAGCACAATTAAATATAATTATATAACAGGTAGTTATTAAACACACGCGAAAGCACAAAACAGTTACAATGTCGTTTTTATATGGTAACATATAAATAGAGTCTATTATGCTCGCCTCAACGACAGATTATATAAAATTATATTAGTATATTATTATATTTTTTTATTATTTTTTATTTTATTATTTATATTAGTTTTATATAATCTATGTCCAAACGGTCTATTTTATTCGCTCAAACAGTGTTACGAAACTTACCCAAACGGTAGAGCCATTTTTAGGTAAAAAAAAGAAAAAGGTTAGGATTCGCCCAAACGACCAGCGCCTTTAATAATAATATATTCGAATATGTGACACATGCTAAAATATATTGTTATGACGTATTATCTCAGAATTCTCGAAACCCGAACAGGTCGGTCATTTCCTAATTAGGACCTATAGTCTACATAATAGTCGTACTACATAATACAGTCGTTATAAAAGACAAAACGTTTTTCATATTTATTACTTTTTTGAATGACAACATACAGTTTTAATTTCATATTTTAAAGCAGAATAATTTTCCTATTATTTCGATACATCAAAATCAAATTTCGGACGAGAAGTATATGAGTTACAAGATGAGCGAAATGGAGTGAGCAAGTACGAGAGGTTAACCCGCAAAATGTTGGTCCACTCATAAACTACTTGTCCAAAATTCGATTTTTATATGTACCGAAATATTATGAATGTTGTCATTGGAAAAGGTAAAAAACATAAAAATTATAAGGATAAAATTATTAAAAATAGTACTTTTTAAAAACAAAATGTTGTTTTGTAATGACCTGTAAATAAACAACTAAAAAAATATGTTGAAAAAATTCACAACTCGTCGATATAATGAGTGTTTTACGTTAAATGAATCACACTATATAATATAATATAGTGAATTTAAAGTTGAATTTAACGTGAATTTACGTTTATAATCAGTGATGCACTTCTGCAGCAACGCACCACTGATCCACCGAGGTGAGAATTTTACCATAATAATATTATAATGTTGTTATTTTATAACTCAAATAAGACGTTCGCCCATGTAACTTTAACGAGAGTGTGTGAAATCACTTTTTAGCGCATACAATTTTCTACCGTTTGGGTATATTCGTGTAAGAACGAGCTGCACAATGTCACGCAACTATAATATTATAGTATACGAGACACACGTCGTGTAATAATTTCAATACCTGCATAACAATATTATATTATTATTATTAAACGAGAGATAGCTTCGGGTCGGCGGAAACGCAATATTTCCTGGATCACGTCAACGAGACGTATATAAAAACTACTCCGCAGAAACGCTAAACGCCACACCACTTATCCATGTTATAATATATATATTATATAGGTATCATCAATGCAATTAATGCTAATTTCTTATGTTAATATTATATATATATATATATATAATGTTATGTATCACATAATAATATAATATGTAATGCCATTCGAGATGCGTAATGTGTGCCGATACGCGAAAACATATTTAATATTATAACTGCCGATAGCGCCGTCTCTCGATCATCTTTTTTTTTTTTTATTGGATCTCCAAGATAAACGGATTTCGGGTGAGACCGGTACAGCTATTTTTTACTTATCGGAGGTCCGAAAATTACAGAGTACGGTGTAATTTAATATAATATTATTATTTTTTGTTTCGTCTTATATTTTTAATAACATACAGGCCGGGTCCCGAAACGATGTGAAATGCATTTAGATATTTATAATAATTTAATGATAAATGGAATACCTATAAACATAATAATTAGTTAAGAAAAATAATGGTTAAAAAGACCCAGTTGTCGAATTTGTTTGAGAATAGTTAAAAACGGCGTCCTCATTAGCAATACACATAAAATGATAAATAGAGCAGTGGCGGGAACATGGAGCCTATATAATTAGAAGAAGAAAATAAAATAAAGAATGAAGAATTGTATTTAGTGAGACGCGGTGGAACTTTAAAATTAATTCGTCGAAGGAGAGCTGCAGGACAATCAATCAATAAAATCTTTGTAATAAATAAAATATTAGCACTGTGTCTAAGATCAGCAATGTGGCGAGTTGTTCATATGATTCAATTGAATCAATGCGTGAATATTTCAAAACATTTACTCGAAAAACGAAAATGTAAGACAATTTTAACGCACAATGTTTAATTTTGTGAAAAAAACCAACTGATTAATCTTTAATGTAAAAATATAGTGAATAACCAAGCACTATTTTGCTGCGGTATAATACATTGCACTTTTTAATTGCTATTTAATTTCAAACACACAAATGAAAAAACCTTTCAAGATATCGGTTTTTTCTTTTAGCACATAGTTATAAATTATTATGCATGATATTCACGTGTGCTGTAGAATGTAATAAATATTGCACATAATTTATGACCCAATGCACGCAGTATATGATTGTAACTTTCATATTAATATTAATTAATAGTAATTAATATTACACAGCTGATATGTACCTATCGCATTTATTAGGGAGTACAATTATTTTCATACTGAGATAGAACTATTCAACTATATTAAGCTTGAGCGTAGCTGTCTGTTTTATATAAGACGAATTACCTACATAACAGTCTGCTAAAAATGAAAAAAATAATTAAATGTTTTCAAAACACTATATGAAAGAGGTGAACGGAATGGGACGAGTGAAAATAGCGATATAACAACAAAGATTAACCTGCTCGGCGGTACAATAAAAGACAAAAAAAAAAAAAAAAATACGAAAAAGAAGGTAAAAATCTCTTTTTTTCTCGATAACGCGTCGTCGTATTAGGTAATATTTAATTTGACCATCGCACAACAGCGAATAAACGCAATTCAATCACGCTAGTGGTTCGTTTTTCGTTCTCACAGGCTTCTAATAGAATCGTCTCTGCAGCAGTACGACACGGCAATAATAATATATTATAATAAAGTTTCGTTGAGTAACGGCCGAGAGACATATTTTTTTTTTACGCGAAATACGTGTATCGCCAAAGTGCCGTAACAGAGCATATATTATAATATACATATACCTCTATAATAAGTATACATTATATTTAAACGGATTACGTGTATTACGCGAGCACGTAACGACTTCAATATAATATTGTATGGACAGACGAAAAAAAAACAATTATTAAAAGAACTCTTCAGTCGTCGCAGGACGTCGACGTGTGTTTTAGGCGTAATCTCACCGAGACGATTTCTCGACGGTGAAAATCGTGATAATCGCCCGTCATTATCGCCGTGAGTCCGGCACACATGATACATACACGTTTTACAGAAATTATTTAATTTTACGACGATATCGGCGTGTGTTATTATTTATACCTAATATTATTATAATAATTATCATCGCTATTATTAATATTATTATAATGCGGTAGGATAGAGCTGGTCTTCGTAGTCTTTGTCTGCACATGCCACCTATTAGTTATCACTTATGACGAAAGAAACATTATTAGGACGTGCGTTACAGGTGGGTTTATAGGTACCCGCGACACGCGTCGGCCGGCGTAACAGGTGTTTCTGCGGTTGTTGAGTTCGTCAAAGGCGTTCGACGGCCGCGGACGTAAAATCTATAATCTGCGCACGGTCCGTTGACGCGAATGTCAGGCACAATTACAATAGCTGCACATATACCCAGGTACATTGGTATTAAAATATGGGTACGCCAAGCGTGGTTTAAAAATATTACGACATCCTCCTCCCTCTCCCCCCACCCCCAACGCTGCGCCGTATCCGCCGGTCGGTATAGCAGCCGAACCTTTTGGATAACTATATGACTGCAGCAGTGTCTTTGTTTTAATATACTATACCTAATCGTAAACAATAATATATACATAAATTGTTAATAAAAATACAATATATGTATTTTATTTTTTATTTCTGTGATATCTATTTATACGGTTGTGCCAGCAAAACTGTGCAGTATAGGTCCGTGGAGAAATCATCTTCACAATCGCGTTATTTTTTATTCCAGGATTCGTTTTAAAAAAATTGTATATCCATATTCTAGAGGATAATAATCCAAGCCGGATGTACAGGTCTCGGCGTGATTTGAATGAAGCTATGTAGTATTGGGTTCAAACACCTCAACGTAAGATTTAATATGATAAATGTCATTTTAAATATAAATTAATAAACTAATAAATATAAATATTTAAAAGCAATGACATCGGAGTCGATAATACCTATAGGCGCTATAATATGATATTTTCGATAGTTTTTTGTTACGAGAAAATATTAGAAAACGTTTTACTGGGAAAAGTTTCTCGAATCGCTCAAAAATTGGTGAGTGACGCGACTACATAGTAATAAGATAACATTACAATAGACTTGAACGCGTATTTTAGAGAAATAAACATGTTGAGACTTATCTAGATAAATGGTTGCAAGTTATCTAACTTATTATTTACGATAAAAAATTCACCTATCTAGATAAATTTGTTTATAAAGTTAATCATATTTTAATATTATACATTCATATGATGTACAATAATGACAATGATGATGAACAATAATATTTAACATTAAAGAAAGTGTTTTTTTTTTTTATTATTATTATTATAACATAATTATTGTGTTTAAATCATATTCAAGCAGTAGCTGAGTAGCTAAGGTGTACTCTTAAAAAATTTAACTAAAATATATTAAAAAAAATTATATTTTTTTTATCTAGATACATTTTTCTTGTATTATCTTTATATTTATTTACATATAAAATAACTTATCAAATCCCAACATTGGAAATAGATAACAAAAATATTTAGTATAATTCCTGCAAAACACATGGCTATAGAGTTTTACTATCGATCATATAAATATATTATTGTTTAGTTTAAAATGTTTAAAAAGAAATTACTATCGAAAAATCAAAACTTAAATTAATATATTATAACAACAATTATAAAAATATTATAAAAAATGAAAAATAAATGATTGTCAACCTACTTTTAACCAAAGTTCGTGCTTTTGACAAAAATTTTAAAATTGAAATGCCCGCGTTTCAAGAAATGTATGAAGAAGTTCAACAATTTGAATCTCTTCATGAACATATTTCAAAATGAAATATATATATGTGCTAGTTTGATACGCGTATCGAACAAAAAACGCACCAGAACAATAAAGTCAGAAACACTGTTATACTAGACATTATCTGCAGTTTTATGTTTATTTCGAGAAGACACCCGTTCTAAAATTATACCACTAAACGGCACTATATACCAAACATACATACCTATCTATTATATTAATGTCCCGGACGTGTGTCTGTATAATATAATATTCAACGTCGTGTCATATGCATGATGGAGTTTTTTTAACGAGACAACAATAGTTTCACGCGTTTTTTTTCGTTACTTACATATTACGAAGAATGCAGATGTATTCTAATTAGATTTACAAACATATTACAATATTAGTTTGTCTGTTGACTAAAACATAAATCGAAAAAAAAGTTTCACTATGACAATGGTGTTTTGTGTACACAGCGTGTGTCAAGATGTCCATAAAATCTGCATTAACCTCGCGGGAAGTATAACGGTCATACATACTACCGTAGACCATCTTCTCGTATTCGGCATCGTATCTAACGAATATTTATTAATAATTCGTGTACCTAACAGTAGGTTTATAGGTGCGCACAACTGTACAGTGACCCTTATTATACATTAGAGTAGATACATTATGCTTTATTGAGATCAAATCGGAAGCAAAATATTTAGTTTTTCAAAATCATTAAGAAAAAAAAATTAATTTGGTAGTGTGGCGAGACATTTGAGTTTAAAAGCCTCGATCTAACCTAATAGAATTCTGAAGAAATAACTATTGTTCTAAACAAAAACCACCTTAACGGAGGCAATAAATAACATATCTGCCTAGTATACTAGCAGTTTCTAACCTCGGAGAACAAAGGGAAAATGAGTAGATTGCCCCATCTCCCATTTCTGAATTTATTTTAACTGTGGTGTATTCTATAGTTTCACGCACAGACTCATAAACAGCAAACGTTAACTGGTTGAAATTAAATTGTTGCTATATAGATACTATATATTCTTTAGATATTATACTATGAATTATAAATGTATAACTCTATTCAGTTATTATAAATCATATATTTATATAACACTCTGTAGAAAATGTTTTATGATTAATTAGTAGCTACTGAAATACGTTTATGATTTTACATTGTTGCATGTTGCATTATTAGATTAAAAAATTGGTTATTAAAATGGGTGAACAAAAATTAACTGGTTGGCCTTATTAAATACACATCGAGATATTGAAGTGAACGTAGATTGATTTGCAAATAAAAAAAAAATGTCTATATTACTAAAACGTATATTTCTCGTACTTTTTAATGTCATAATAAAATAAAACAAAATATTTTGATGTACGCATTAAACATTCTAGTTTTAAAATCACCCCTCCTTGAATAAGCTTCAGATACGCCATCGCATGACAGTATTATGTTCAATACGATATTAGTTTTCCTATTCATGCACGAGAAACTGATTCCCAACTATGGTTAAAATTTTAAATCCAATACCCGTTTTTTTTTTTTTTTTATTGCTATCTACCTGAAATTATTTTGAATGATTATAATTTAATTAATAATTATTAGAAAAATTCTAAGATTTTATCTATTCTCCAAAGAGATAATGTCGTTGGTTCTTTAGGTAAGTTAGGTGATTACAAAGTTTTTACATCTTCTACACGTGAAACGTGCAGGTATTGTGGTAAAAGTGCACTTGAACAGTTCAGCGCGTCGGTCGACAAATTCTGGTCTTAGACGATGCCCGACGAATATTAACGACACCAAAAAATTACAAATACCTACGACAATATATACGAAAATATGGGTGTGATCGTTTGAAGACTCGCAAACTAATATAGAATATTATAAAGTAGAAGAATGTATTCTGAGTTCTGACATCGTACCTCTGTAATCGTGACGAATTGACTACGCCTTATAAATTAAATCTTTTACTTGTTTTGTTTTTGATAAATGCAATCACATGATAATAATATGCTTAAAAATGAATAAGGTATCTGTTATATTAGTTATATTCGTTTCTAGTAATCATCAAACAATTTTACACTAAAATTGGTTTGCCTGTTTTTTATTTTAAAAATGCTTAAAAATAAACGTATCTCAAAATTATTATATCTAAGTCTATAGAGGGAAAAACAAAGTAAAACAAAAACGAATTATTCATTATGTTTCCAGTTATTTTTTATGTATAGTGTATACTCTTATAATTTACCCAAATTGATAGGTATTAATATAATTTGCTATCAATTTTACAATACGTTATATAATTTTGTGAAACTTATATAATCATTTATTTTCTAAATCCTAATGCAATCAGGAAAATAACTATAAACAAAATAAAACAACAATAAAATAATTTTAATCATTAATTTAAACATATTGTGTAATTTAAGTTTACATTAAAGAAATAAAATGTTGTCCTTCAATTTAAATTATAATTGATATAGGTAATCTAAATTGATGATTACAATCATTTTCTTATTTTTTAATTATATAAGAGAATGATAAATTAATACTACAAAACTTCAAAGTGTTTGAATAAGCAATTGAAAACGTTAGAACATTATAATTTACGCGGTAATAAAATACATGCTTAACAATTAAATGAATCGATTCGACAAATATCGCTAATTTTAAAACTAATCATTTGTACTCGACAATTATATTGTTATTATATAATACGCGATTTCTGCCGTAGAGTATTATAAAAACGTGCGTGCACCTGAAGAGATGTTATTTAGATAGGTATAAGAAAATTTAAAAAAATATTAAAGGGAAAAACACATATTTGCCGGAAACGATCGGAAACGATTTTTTGGTTTTAATCGTATTTCCACAGTTTATAACCATTTTTTTGCAATGCATTAGATGAGTGTAAATACATTCTTTATATATTATACAAATTCCTGGCCGTCTAACCTGCATAATTTGGCCCACTGACACGTTTGACCGTCAAGCCCGGGGAGAAGTTCAGGTGTACCGGCATCATGATTAAATGCAATGCGATAGTACTATTTAACTGGTCCATTATCTGACGATTATTATATAGACATAGACACTAACCTATAACAGCATTTTTTGATTTCGATACAATAAATGTAATTTTATAATATTATGTCTCCCAACGGTTTGAAAATAATATTTCCTGTGAGACAAACTATTATTATGGTTACAAATTGTATCCTATAATATGTTTTATTAAACACCGTCAACTTATTATAAATATACATAACACGTTATATTCATTTACGAGTAAAGTTAAGGAAAGAAAAATCAAAAATTCTAAATAGCTCAAAAAGGGTCAAAATATTTTGAAAATTATACCATGACATTATAGAGATAATGCTATTATACGATCATTTATTCAAAATTTGAATTACCTATCGTTATTTGTTCTCAAATTATAACAAAAGAAGAAAATAGATTTTGTTGAAAACTAGATTTTGCGTTTTAGTTCCAATTTTTCCCAATCAAGAAAAGTATGAGAAATTTTTACCTCCCAAAAGTACCAATTAGATGCAATTTTTTATAAAAAACCACTGTCAAATTTTAAGATCAAGTATTTTTCCCACTATTAAAATTATACAAATGTATGCACACAAAAAAACAACATATATACGCATAATTGTAAAATCAATTCACTTAAAACTTTATAAAATGGTAGTACAGTATTATAATACAAATGGAAATCCGAGTCCTTGTCAATATAATATATTATAATACTTGTAATATTATACCTACGCATAGGTATATAATATATCAATATGGGCAAATGTGAACTGAGCCCACGATTATCTTTTTTGTTGTAAACTCGACCACGAAATTTCAAGAAATAAAAATAATCGATTGTAAACTTGGCCAAATAATTTTCATCAATAAACATTTACCGAAAAAAATATATATATATTCCGTCATAACTAAATCAAAAATAAATACTAACCAACCGAAAATATATATTGAAATCAACTATCTATCACAAACCATTTAAATTTCAAAATTCCAAAACTAAAAAAAAAATAATTGTTAAAAATCACGCTTGAAAAAAATAAAAAATATTAGTACAAATGAGTACATAGAAAAATAAACTTTACTTACAATTTTACACATACAATTTTGAATTTGTATAATTTAATTCTGCTGTAACAATTTTTCGTACTTTTTTAAAAATATGAAAATAAAACAAAACAATTTTCAGAACATAATGACAATTGTCTCCTCGTCTTGGTGTCTTCTGGGTAATGCTAAATCGCTCTCAAAAATGTTATAAGACAATTATTAATTAGATGTTATGAGAAAATTTGGGTATATTATTATTTTTACTCGGGCCGAGTTTCCATCAATATTGATGGTCTTCGTAAAAATAAAATCAGTCCCCAAATCCTATATCATGGTGATGCCGGCCGATTAGAATGACGAACGCGCGTATTACCTACTAAGCTGGCCTGCCAATAATAATAAACAACATCGTACCCGTCGCGCATCTGTGGGGGAGCTTGCTCGACGACAGCCCCGCGTGTAGGACGAAATCCAAATTAAGTCGATTCGTTTGGGATATTATTAAAACGTCGAACCCGCTCTACCCGAGCGAACAACGCTGTAGCACAGGGGTGTCCAACCCGCGGCCCGCGGTAAATTTTTATGTGGCCCTCACTTCAATTTAAAAACAATGAATTAATTGTATACAATATATTAATATTACGAGAACAAATTTATTTTAAGAATATAAAATTCAAGATTTTCGTAAGAATAGTCAACTCTTTGCTATTTTCGCAACACCATTTTCGGTTGATATTACAGCTGTGGAAACTAAATTTCAAATGGAATGCACTGAGTTGCAATCAGATATTCAACTCAAAGAAAAATTTAATCAGTCTTCTTTATTAGATTTTTATAAATTATATCTACCCAAAGAAAAATATCCAGTTCTTCATGACCATGCCTTATTCATGTTCTCGCTTTTCGGCAGTACCTACATTTGCGAACAATTGTTTTCAAGAATGAAAAACACAAAGAGTAAGAATCGGTCCACTATATCAGACAAGCACCTTGAAAGTTGTTTAAGGATTGCCACAACTTCAATCGATCCAGATATTGATTCATTACTTTCACAAAAAAAGCAATTTCAAATTTCACATTAAATAACTTTTTTTTTTATTATAAATAAATATATTTTTCTGTGTACTTATAATTAAATATTAATACTTGTAAAAATACTTCTGCTTATTATTCGCTTTTGTAAAATTATAAAAAAATGTATTGTTGTATTATAATATATAATGTAATCATTAAATTTGAATGTATTATTATTAAAAAAAAGTATGTGGTCCACAACAAATTCTACCTATATGATGTGGCCCAGTCTTCACAAAAGGTTGGACACCCCTGCTGTAGCAGATTACGAATTGAACGAGATCGATACGACCGCTGCCGTCGAAGAGGTCCTCGCGGACATGATGGTCGATATCATGCGGGTGTCGTGGTTATGGATTACGGCAAAAACGACCCAATTGATCTAACCACTGGTATTCACATACCACTAAATTGAGAACGATGTTTTTATATAATATTTTGATCGGGACAGGTCGGTGCACGTCGTGTCGGAATCATTGCAGTCGTCCGTGCATGACGTCTATCGTCGATACCTCTGACAACGGAACATACAATATTATGTTCTGTAAACGAAAATTTTTAAATATTGCTAGTTTGTTATTCACGTAAAAAAATACGAGTAAATCGGTACGGTTCGAAAGCTCCAAATGTATTAAGTTCACGGTATATCTGATAACATTATCTATACATAGACGACAATGGTTAAAATCCGAGCACTCGAGACGCGTAACGCTAAATAAATAAATAAAATTAATAATTAATCGATACAATTGCAATAACTTCCTAACAGCCATGATTTTTTTTTTGTTTTCGCAAGACGGGCACATGACTTGAACATTTTAAGGAGAAAAAAAATAATCAAACCATGAATTCAATTTGAGCCACCGTATGAACACATAATTATCATAGATAGAATTTTACATTAAAACCGCGTGTTTTTATTGACTAAATGATACAATGTTTTTAAGACGTGTACTGTAATTATTATAAATAGTATTATTCGTTTAAAATCGATAGTTATATATCTATGAATGTGTTCAAATTCGTGAAGGTCTTTCGAGACCAATACATTATTTTGGTCGAAAAACGATTGTGCCAGAGATTTTAAGTACCTACATTTAAGTACTCGCAAATAAGAATACAATCTCATTTTTCGTTCGGCCCCGTAAAATCGTTATAATAATCATTTTACATAAAAACGATTGTAATCGAAGGAAGTTCTCAGCGTGATTGCAGTTTACGACTATAACGAGTCGAGAACAAAACAAAATAGGCACTAGGTATATGCACTTATACTTTACATAGACAATAAGGTGTCGAAAGATATCGCGCGTCTGTGGTTTCGCTTCGATTAAAATCTAAAAAATTATAAATAAATACGTTTTAAACAATTAACCTGTAATTTAATATTTAACTTGTTCTATTGAAACATGGCATTCAGATCCGGTCAACCGGTAAATCTCACTCAACATCTCTTTTGCAACATGATTTCATACCCAAACGTAATAATAATAATAATATATTCATCAATATAATATAAAGTATAAGAGCCAGCTTAAAAACCAGTTTTGTATTTCCTAAAATCACAACTCCTACTGTGCTAATCCTCGACCCTTGACGAAATATATCGTGACAATATATTATGTGTACGACGAAGACTAAATATTAAAATTAGGCACATAACTAATAGCTAATCACACACGTGTTTTATTGATAATAAATTACAATCCGATTTCTATTTATTTAGGTATAATATTATATTGTTTAACGGTTTTCAGATTTATGTTTGACGGGTTTATAAAATTCACGATTGTGTGTTTCCTGAAACTATAGGTCGTATACCACATAATATCGTTATTGGGGGGGAGGGGGGGTGAAAAACATTAACGTCATACGAATTGGTGGTCGATACACCGTTTTATGATTAAAGTAGGTACACTGCTACATAGGCGACAGGCACACAGCTAATAACATATAATTATGAGCGAACGGTCAAAATGTTGTGGGACGTTAAAAAATGCCCTTTTTTATGTAATGTAATAAGATCTCAGTCGCTTCGCTCCGATTAGAATGTTTAAAAAAAAATTACGTTTTAGTTAGAAGCCGCCGCGTACTTTGCGGTTGGTAAACACTTCGCATCTATATATACAAACCTAATTATTTATGTAATATTCTACCGTAAATCATAGACTGCAAATACTGAGATACGGCCTACTTATTCCTTTATCGGTCGTAATTTCAAAACGTTCACACGTATACAAAATAACATTTTAACAAAATAGGCGTCTGGTGATACGTTTACTGGGTAGCCCATGCATGTGTGAACTTTGCGTTTTGTCACTTCAATTGTAATCGGAAACTAAGTGAAGTCGTGGAGTATGGTGAGTAACTACTCACATTGGCTTTTTTAAGACTGAACTTATGCTTATACAGTTTCAAACAGTGTTGTTAAATGCTTACTCGAACAAAAATATTATAACAGTTTATGAGTTCTAAAATACGTACTTTGGTTACTTTAAAAAAGGACTGAGACGCAGTATTTTAAACAATTACTTAAAATATATTAAAATACTCAAAATATCTGTAGGTCCTTACAAATTTTAATCCAATCTTATAATTTTTCTCATTTTCGTGATATTTACTTAAATGACTTAATGTTAGTTTAATCTATCCTGTAGAGAACAATAAGTAATTATGAAAAGGGTAAAAATTATACTAGTTAAATTTTTGATGGAAAAAGTCACTTCATCAGTGACAGTACTTATTTTGAATACCTAGTTATTTATCGGATTAATGATATAATTATAATATTATTTTAGCTATTCTGCAGAAGATCGTGACTTAAATTTCCCTTTAAGCGTTTTGGAGAATTTCCTGGAATAGGAAAGGACGATAATTTTGTAATAAGAGAATTTGAATGGCTAAATTACTTAGGTAGTTAATTTTGAAATATCTTATAGAAAAATTTAACTTCGTCGTGTACTGGCATTATTCTTACATCGATATGGAGTGTATGGTTAGAAATGCAGAAAGTGATGTTAATTAATTTCTGATTCTAAGGGTAAATTTTGAAAGGTTTGAATTTTATTAACGTTTAATTTTCACCACTATGCCAAAGCTGAAAATATGTGATCCATATGGATTATAAGAAGGCATATTGTAAATTAACAATTTAATCTCGAAGTTGTATACGTATTCTTGTTTAAAAGAATGCAGCTTACAGAGTTTAGCATGTAAAGCCGGTTATTCAATTATGTTTCTTTAGTTTATATGTTTTGCTGAAGTTTTGCTGAGTCGATATAGTAAAAGTAAATTTAATTGTATAAAAAAAAAATGATATGTGCATAAGTTTCAATATATTATATTATAATAATTCAAATTAGATTAAAGCTTTATTTCCATTTATACACGTTGATTCAAATTTACTGACAATTATTTTCAGAGGTACAAACCATTAATTTCGAACACAAGTACCTATACTGAAGTCAAAAACTAGAAACCTACTATCGTTCATCAATTTTACAGTAAAAAGTTAGAATTACTATTACAGAGATAGGCATTTCTAATGATCTTTCCCAAGATTGAAATATATTTTTTTCGTGTAATTTCTATACCAAACTTTCAAATAAAGAAAACAGACGAGTAGGGCAATTTATATTTACGCCAAACGATGAGGCATACCGCATCATACAAATCTCAACAAAACCAATATGTGACAAGAAATTCGCCATAAAATGTCGTCAATTTCGTCAAGTTTATTTAAAATTAAAAAAAAATATTAAGTATTTATCTATATTTATATTTAAGTATTAAATAAGAAAAAAGTATCTATTTATAATAATCGATAAATAATTATTTTTAAGTATCTCTGTTTGCACTTTATTACTCTTTTATACAGAGTAATAAAATATGTGTTTAAGTATTTTAAACACTTCTCAAGGTAAGTATATTCTGTATTATACCTGAATAATTTTAAAAAGTATATTGTACAAGGCTGTGCTCGGGAAGAAGTTACTGAGCAGTGAATAAATCGAATGACCTGTTCAAAGAACCAACATTTTAACCACAAAAAAATTGTTTGATTACATTTTAAAATTATATTCATACAATAATAATATTATTTAAATATCATAATAGTATAACACAATAATATATTTTCATGGACAATCATAATATAATATTAGTTTGATAAATTATGATAGTGAATGTTCAATGTAGCTTAATATTGTATACATTTAACCTATAGAAATTATATCACATATATTAAAATAATACTATTAATATTTAAATAATCGAACAGATCGAAATTCTCCGAAAAACAATCTATTATTATGCGAATTATATTGCAAAATATTAGTATTTGAAGCAATATTCACACTGTAAAAACGTATACACGAGTTTTGATAGTATTGAAATATCTACAAACACGATGTAAAAAAAAAAAAACGCAATCTAATAGTAAAAGCAATTAATTTTTTTCAATTATGTAATTGGGTATAAATGAATAATATGATTTATCTCGCAGTAGGTGTTGCCGGTATCAACAAAAGTAGGTTTGTGTAAAATTATACAAAATAATAATATAATTGTTGATAATCTGACAATAGAATTTTAATATTATTAGTTGAAAAAGTGCGTCGCTACACATTTTGAACAAAATGTTGACCACATCTTGTTGATAGATATGCATTTGAAAAACTTAAAACTTTATCTATGTAGGCATTGAATACGGAATTAGATGGATCATATTATATCGTTATACATTTTATTATATTGACCTAATTGTGAATGATCTATAATATTACAGTTACCTTCGTACCTATATATAGATATTATTTTATGGAGTGTGTGGTGTTTGAGGTACTTCAATCAGTGACGCGATAAACACAATATAAGAATTATCCGAGGTGAGAATTATATGATCTACAAAACATGTATTGTTATGGGTATTATATTCTATTTATTACTTCTACTACCAATGATATCTTTGACGTTTTTTTTTTATGAATGATATTTCATTAACAGTGTAAATAAGTGTACACCGTAAACTTTTCCGAGCTTACACCAGTGACTATGGTTTTACGACGAACCTCCGTGAAAATCTTGAATCATTTAATACAATGGCGTATAAAGAGGGGAGGGATATAATATAGACCATATTCCCTCCCCTCGCCCAAAAAAATGTCAGAGTAGATTTTGAAATTGTTTATTTTTACAAGAGTATAAAATCATTGATTATAAATACTATAAATATTATATAATATATTAAACCCCAGACGTTCGCGTGATCTTACTTTTTTTCGTTTTTGATTGCAAACAGCTTTGATTTGTAACAGTCAGTCGTAGGTAAATCAGTGATTGTATTAAGGAGAGATTCGGTAGGACGAAGTCCCTCTTGTTATTGAAAAAAAAAAACAGTGAGTGTATTCCAATTAAAAATCCAGTTAAAGATTCGTCTTCGCAGTTACAACTTCCATCCACCTGGATACGTCACGTCGCACGTACACCAATGCACGCACGCACTACAATAATAATAATCTATAGGTTCGTTTCGAACGTTGACCGGACAGGAACTCGGTACATCGATAAACGATAAATCTTCCCACGTGATTTACACGGTAGGTATATGATCCATACTGCCGAATTGTACGTCACGAAATTGAACATTCGCTAATTATTATTATGATCGACCGGCCGCGTTCAAACAACATGATATAGCCGAGTTTTTATATATACGAGCGTCCAAAACCGAGCAACGCTTTTTTTTTTTACAATATAATAACCATGTAAGACAACTTAAGATTAATAGAAAATAATGTTTTTATAACAACGTTTTTAAGTGGTCCAACAACAACAGCACAACTCTGTATAATAATAATTAGGTACCTCTAACATTCTACATTTTAATTAGTATAGGTATACGTAAACGCGATTTACACGTCTGATGGAATTTAGAACAATCATAATATTAGATACATATTTTCAACTTAGTGTGATATTTTTCAATGTTTATTGACTTTTTTTTATACGATTAAACAACATTGTATTTTTTTTAAATGTATTATATGCAATGTTAACCAAGTCAAAATATAATTTGTCAACGATAAATAAAATATGTGCTCTCGTCACCATTTTGAGCACTAAGACATAGATTTGGTTGAATTTTATTTGAAAATTTAGTTTTGCAGTTTATATACGTATTATTATTATACTATTATTTGTACATACATACACAATTAATGTTACGCCCAACGAAAAAAACAAAATTTTTTCCAGTGAAGTAGTTTTTTTTTTCAGTTTGTAGCACAGAATATTATTATATTAGGTATATAGTATATAGTTACATACCAAATTAAATTATATTTATTGATTAGTCATGGTACTAAAACCAATTGGTGGTTGTGAATCTATCTCGAGCAGGTTCGATCAATTACAACATTGATCGGTCGTAAACGTCATTGAAAACACATCGCTAAAATTGATTTTAATTTAATTAAAGAGTCGGCTAGTGATAATAATGACGCGGAAGAAAAATGATTGACAATAAAGTTATGCAAATTTCTGCAGCACACGTCATTTGGTCGACATCTAACTTTAACTGATTGAACGCTCTTGGCACTGTAAATTAGCAGGTCGAACACCGACAAACATTAATTCGAAATGTCTCTCTATAAGTGTTTTGGAGGTGCACCAACACTATATCAACTATACCTACATAATAGAATAATAGAATTTAATTTCAAAATCGATTGCATAAACTATATACTTTTACCATCTCAATTTTAATAGTAAATCATTTTAGTATTTTACTTTAATCACCCGTAGCCTATAATAATTGTTCAAAAATATGTTTTGCAAATTTGTAAGTATTTGATGTATCTATAATAATATTTTATTTGTTTTTCCACGCAAGAATAAAAACGTATTAAAAATATTGTGATTATGGCGGTAAATTTTGATCAAAGAAATTATTATTTCTACATCATACTCGTTATACATCCTTCAATTCTACTCAGTCACAACATATCAACAGATAGTATTGTTTAATTCTCTAATAATCGTTTTCTGGAATATCACAAATCCGATTCGATGCGCATTGAACCTCTCTAAAAGTAAATGAACAACACGAATTAAGGTGTAATCAGTACTTAGTTACATATCACAGATTAGCTATCGTTATTCCCACTAGCCACCATTTTTGTATATAAGTAATATATAATATTAAACCGTATAATAATATTATAGTACCTATACATACTATACTATAAGTGAAATTCGAGAAGTTAATAACATTTATTCAAATATTTTCAATGCATCTAAGGTATTTCTAAAAATTAATTTCCTTTCCGCGTAGTTATATCGTAAAAGTTTGATTTTTGTTTTTAATTTTAGTAAAAGGATAATTGAATTTGACATTAATATCAAATAACTGAGTAAAAGTCTTAGTAATATTTATTGTGTAGGTATGTATATACATATTATAGTATACTGTACATTATATTATTATAGGCACCTATATCCACATTAATACACGGTAACGGCATTCTAAATGTTGTGAAATATAATTCTAAAATATGAAATCAGTCACCCATACCGCATGATTTGCGAATTGAACGAAGAAAAAGCCGTGTCTGTAATATTTTTAATGAAAAATCTTTGCGAAAAATAATCATACCATCATCGGACAAATTTCTATTTTACCGGGAACCTATGCGAACGACACATACCTATAATAACATAATGGGTATATAGGATACGTACCGCAATTTACTTGGGTCGTTGCGATGACTATCGCGACGTATGGTTCGCTTTTCCGTCTATAACGTCCCAGAATTTATAATTAGACCGCAAAACATAATTGTTACGTCACCATATTTGTTACGACTGCTGTTAATCGAAACTCTATTATAATATATAGTTGCATTATGACATCTAACCTATAATGCTCGTCCACAGGACTACAGGAATTAAACGACGGTAATGACGTAGGTAATAATCATAGGTTTTCGGACTACGATGACGGTATTTTTAGACGTATATATCACAATATTATATTTAATACAATATCATTTGGCGATCTCATAGCTTAGCCCTCATAATATGTATATATATATATATATATGAGTTTGGCTGAAAAGTCATTGCACTGCAGTTGCAGACTTCGAGTACCTCGTCGTATAGACTCTCTACGGTAATATAATAATTCGAAAGTCTTGTTTGTCTGTCCGCACGAGGCACGGTCGTGTTGCACAAGAGAGTTGTTGGTGTTTTTACTCTGATTTTTGCCATACGGTCTTGTATATTGTAGGTACCTATTGATTGATCACCGCCGCCCGCAGGACTTAACGGACAATTCGCACGTTTGGGTAAAAGTATACAAATTCGTGTATTACGCGCGGATTTTAATGAAAAAAAAACAATTTCAGGGTAGAATGTATGTTATGCTGAACTGTTGAATTATCGGGTATTATGACATATATAGGGCTCAAAGTTATAGAAGCTAAACTTAGGCAAACTATACATGAAAAATGGGCACGAAAAAATGTTAAAATATGCATGAAAAATTGTTAAATAACAGGTAGGCTAGTATGCAAAACAATTTAATAAATATGCATTAAAATTATTGGAAATTCCAAAAACGAAAAAAAAACATCTAATGTTGTTATTAATATACAAGTAAAACATTTTAAACATGAAAAATAAAAATTTGTAATATTTAAAATATGACGGAAAACTTGTTGACATTTTATTGAACTGAAAAAATAGTTTAAAAATATAAATTACAACGATAACGGTAAATACCAACATTAAATAATAATGATTTTTTTTTATTCGACAATATTTCATATAAACTGGTTTTAGAAAGAAAATAAATTAAGAAATATACACTTTTCTCCTAAAATTGACAAAATATGCATTTTAAATTTTAAATTTTTGATTTTTAAACTCGCTATTGCTCGAATTTCTACATTAGTCTGCATCTCCTACAACTGTCAAATTGATTTATATATATCACGAGTAAAACTTTAAAAGTATACGACATGATATGTAACTTTTAATTCTTATACAGTTATTTGATATGACGTTGGACCATTTGGTCTCGAAGAAATTGATGTTCGTTTCAAAACATAACGAATTAAAATTGAATCTCTTATTACATTGTTGTGTATATTACAACAGGTACTAAAATATTAATACTTAACAAATACTCATAAAATACATCTACATATAAACGGATATTAAAAAGTAATTTAATTGAAAAATAAACTTATAAGTAAAAGTCTTATGGTGGTTTTTAATAAAAATTAATTATTCTTAATGTGATTTAGCGACTTAAATTAAAATTAGTCACTACAATTCCAAAGAATAAAACCTAGACTTTATAATCAAGTATATTATTATAAAATAAAATTTAAAATAATGAAATTCATGCATTTTTTTTTCATTTCTCGGTACTTTTAAAAAATGTTTTTATTCTAAACATTACACGTTGGTATAATACATACTTCGCGCTAAACACAAACGATTTTCTCGGTTCAGATATTTCCAATAATGTACCAAAAATAACATTGGTCACAAACATCGGTATTATCACTATAAATATTATAGGTCTCAGATACACTCCAGTACTGACCCATATAATCTTTTATTTTCCTATCTATATTGAAGATTTCATTTTTCATTCGTCATGTTTTAGCTATAGCTGCCAATGTACAGCATGGCACAAAAATAACAAAAAAATGTTGTTGTTATTATTATTATTACGACTTAAATATACTTATATTATATTATATTGTATATTATTATTATTAATGTTATTACTTGTACACGAAAATAAAAGATAATTAGTTAAAATGTGTTTAGAATGTAGATTGTATATACGGCTAAAAGTTAGTTAAAGCTTAAAGCATAAATTATCTAAATAAAAAGACTTAAATTTACCTATAGTTTTTCCAAAAACGTATGCATTAAAAAAATGTACATAAATATTGCTTAAATTTTATTTTATAACTGTATTATTGTTCAATTAACTATCGTTTAGGATTATTTTACTATTTAATAACTACTTCGTTAAAACTTCAAAATACACTATATTATACTGATATAAATAATTGTGTCCGTGTCGATTAAATACGTAACAGTTCCGTTCGCCGTTGAAATCTGTCTTCAAATTTAGCTCGACCGTGTGTCATGCCTGCCCATCGAGAGATGGTTTTAAAATTTTTGGGATGAGACTTGTCATATAAAATCATAAAAATGGCGTACAAACGAACGGCTGTAAGAAATTTGAAATTTCGTTAGGAAGTGGGCTGGCGAGACGTCACACCACGCGCTGCCCACTCTCTTTAATTTATTTATAATTTCAGTACCACTGTCATACAAATGCCGGAAATGTTCACGCAAATACATAGAAATGGCGTATACAAAATTTAGCATATGGAAAAACGTCAATATTCCATATGGGGTGGGCTGGTGAAACGTACGCGACCGCTTCGTCAGTCGTACCTTTTATTCCCGGTTTTTTCGTCAATCGGTGGCGTTGTCGTCCCGCAAATAACACTTGGAAAACACGCGCACGGTGACCGTGCCGATGAAATAATTAACCGAACAAAAAAAAAAAGGTCGTATACCACTGATGTTTACGCGGAAAAGTTATATGTGACTTTTCGGTCGAAACAACGACCGTTTGTATTCGTCGTCCGATTTGTCGCGTTGGCAGTGTCCAGATTTCAGTCGTTTCTTATCAAACGCCGTCTACCGCACCGTTTGCCGACCGATGTCGGAAGTTTCCTCCGCGACCACCATAGAGTGGTGCTCTATGGCGGGCCACCGATACCGAATTGGCGTACCGCGGTAACGTGGACGGTCGCGGAGATCCATGCCACGGCATGACCGCGTTACGGTGTAGGCACATTGACCGCACCGGACCGCGATAATCAGTCGGTCGTTTCCCGTCGTTTCATTCACAAGCGACTTATTATTCGTACGAGCGGTCCACGCACAGACCATGCCGATGTTTTCGATTATAATCATTGATTTTACTCTAGCCCGTTGTAATGTTATACGCCATCATATTATTTAACCTGCAGTGTTACAATTATTTTAATATGCATCCAACCGCATTCGACAGGGCGACTTCAGTACCTACCTACTTCGTTTATTTGCCGATCAGTATAATAATGTAATATTGTGTCGCGTCCGTTCGCCCACTTGTTAACACTATTGAGAGTCAATAGACACGTGTTTAATACTAAGACCACAGTGCAGAAGAGACCGCAAAAGTGTATATCGGCATGATAATAATGTTCGTTGCAACCCCACTGCCAATCTGCAACTGATAATGCGAGCATAAACATTAACGATTTTGTTGTTGATTTTGTAAGTAACACACACCAACTGCATATGTAATCGTTTTTTGTCTGTTTGCATTTTTTATGCGATGCCCCCTTGCGACGACCTAGCCGTTGCGCTTTTCCGCGCGGTGTCATCGGAATTTCCATTTACGATTTCCGTTTGACGGACACTTTTCACCGCGATTTCTTGGCGACTTTCCGGAATCCGATGTGGCATAGATGTACGACTGCTGCAGTATTCTGTAAATTTATTTTTCAAATATCGGAATAGTCATTCGGACATCGGCGGCGTAGGTACCTATGTGCGTACATAACACGCTAACACGCATGTGAGCCGAAACATAATAATTTCGAGATCATATTATTATATACTCACATGCGATATTACATCTTATCGGACTAATGGAACAAACGTTACTTGCAAAAAAAAATATGACGATATATAATAAAGCGAGAGACAGTTAACCGGAAAGAAGTAGAGTTATCCCGGAACGCTTTGTAAAATGAAAATAAAAAACCGCGCGAATCATATAAAAAGCATTTGTACGCGATGGCTGCGTACAGACACAATAAAATATATTTTCTTAGCGATACGGATAATAATAATGTGTTTCTGAGCCAAAACCGTGACTTTCAGATGTGTAAAACAATTCGTCAATTTGTCGGCACGGTTGTGGATCCGCGTTGATTAATTTCCCGACAAATGATCTATAGTAGACAGAAGATACGGGCATAACCCGTTTGGGCACAGTATGAAAAATTTACTAAAAAATTGTTAACTCGTTTGGGCGCATTTATGACAATACGTTTGGGTACAAAACTGTAACTAGTAATCTGTATCTAATAATTAGGACCACGTTTTGTGGCAAAAACAATTAATTAATCACATAAAATAAATAGAAAAGATAATAATATACAATAATACTAATTATAAATATATAGTACTAAAAAATTAATTAGGACTACAAAAAATCTTTAAATATTTTTGGAAGAGTATTGAGCCAATCTCCTTGTGGAGTCTTCTGAGTAACGCTAATAGTCTCAGATTTAGTATAATATGCAAAGAAATATATATATATATATATGCTCCCGAACGTGCTATTATGAAGGGAAATATTACGCCCAAACATTGTATGGATTTTAATGCTCTCAAACGTATTCCTCCCCCGAAGATATCTACTAGATTATCGTCCGCTGATTTGGTGTGAATTATTGCCGTATAGATTTCGAGTGAACCTGTTTATAAAAAAATCATCAGCTGAAAAGCCAATCCAGGTAATCCTTAAAAACCAAATTTTACAGTGGGATTCTAAAATAATTATAACTTTGTTACAAATCAATTTTTTTGTGTTAATTTTACTTATTGTAAAACTCTATATCTTATAATTCTATTATTCATGTATGGATTTAATTAAAAGAATGTACATTTTATTCATAATTTAATTACTTACCTAAGTAGAGGTATAAGTGAATTACGTCAAATGACCGGCTATCATAAAAATAATTGTTAGTTGCATCGATTAGAGATTTAGGAATTTAGGGTTACACTACTTTAGAAAAATAATAAATATTATCCAAATAACGTAACCATCAACAATGTTGTGGCTTATGTTAATTGGCAAAGTTTTGTTTATGAGCATGGTTACGCCATTATAGTCGAAGAAAAATTCAGCATTGTACCGGAAATCATCATTTGTGGGTTACATTACTTTACCAGAATGTGTATTTATATGTGTCAAGAAAATTATTCAATTATAACATCACTTTTGAAAAAAAAATTAGGGTTACATTAATTGGCATTCCGCCGACGAATTATTATCTATCGTATATTATAATAATCGTATATACATAACACCATATCAACCGCAGTATATTGTTGTGTATTTCCTCATTTACTCGCCCACCTGATTTAAAAATAATATTCTCTATCCACTTTTCTCGCGTAAATACTTTAAATCGTGTGTATACAGCTATATTATATTCGCGAGTATCTGTTGAAAATTAGTAATTTAATTTTTTAAACGTTCATATATTTAGGTAAATAATTAGTTCTCAACAAAAAAATAATATGAATTTCAACAGCTGCGGCCCACCTCATACACTTATAATTATAGAAATAATTGTTCGAAATTATTACAACAAATTATTATAGTTGCTAATTGTTAGAAGTAAAAGATGTGCATCAGCTGGGATTGTAAACACGCGCATGGCGCGTTTGCGGAAAACGCATACACCTTGGACCGTGAACAATATGCGTTTCGTTTGTTATTCCGATACCGATAATTCTGGCAATAATAATAATACAATAACTGCGGTAAAAAGTAGTATGTGTATGTGTGTATAGGTATATGTATACACGATGATAAAATAATAATAATAATATAATAAACATAATATAGATGTGTGAAATGATATTGTATTATATTTATATATAATACCTACACCGATTTGGTTCACTACACACCAGCGACGCAGCTTAGTTCATGATACAATATATATAATATATTATATACAGTTATATTATATATATAATATATATCTTCCCTTCACCACCACCTGTGGGTGAAGGTACGCAGAGAACGAAAAGCAGACGTAGGTACGGTCTATATTATATGATAACATATACAGGGTGATTCACCGAGCATGCTCATCCTCGTGTTTTCCTTTAATCGTGAATTCACTCAAAATCTGATTTTTGGAAATTTTAAATGTACTTAAAGACAATTTTTCAAATTCTAGAGATTTTTCCGTACTACCAAGTAGAAGTGTACTGTGGTGATATAAACTTCTGTTTTTCAAATGAGAACCCACTTTTTTACTGTAAATTATGTAGTGGATATTTTTTCTAAAAATGTTGACGTATCAGAATCAAAATTTAAACGAATAGTTTTTGAGTGACGTAATTTTGTGTACTAAGGATAATAGCCCTTAAGAATGGCACAACATTGTATGTTAAACATACGATCCACGATTGTGGGTTTATAATATATAGAGACTATGTTGATCTGAGAATTTTAGTGATTAATATTAATCTATTAACATTAATCATTTGTGAAAATGACCCAACTATAATAATAATACTAGATTATACAATATTACATATATTTTATATTTTTGTAAAACTATTTTTAAGAGCTATTATTCTTAGTACAAACATTTTAATAACTGAAAAACTACTTATTTAAATTTTTAATTAGGTACATCAAAATTATCAAAAAATTATCCACTAAATAATTTACAATTAATAAGGGAGGTTGTCATTTGAAAAACAAAAGTTTATATCGCCACAGGACCCATATATATATATATATATATATATATTATATTATGCACGCGTTTAGTCCAATGTCAATAATCGGGAAGAAAATATTATGCATTCGATTGTCAGGGATTCGAAACCGTTATTACATTATAGTGGCCTGTATACATCATTGTATATAATACTATCAAGGATAATTATAGATCCATAAAAATTGGTTTGGAGAATTTGGGTAGCTACAGTGATTTGGACAATTTTAGTAACTGATATCATCTACCGAAGTCAACAGTTTCTAATGCTTGCAGTGAATCACCCTGTATATTATAGGTAGGCACACCAGAATATAGCAGAATAAGTGCGTCATCGTTAGAAAAAAAAGGTTTTCTCGTGCAGTGTAATGGGTACACGGTGATGATAATAATATAATACCATCGTGCGCACAGGTAAGTACGCGTACCAGCTATATTACCACCGGTACCGGACGACGACCGCGGCTTTGTCGACAAACGGTCGTCGATAAATAAGAAGCCAAATTAGTCGTTATTATAATATATTATGCCTGCGTACAATATCGCCCGAGTCTTCGTCGTCAAATCAGCACAATATACGATAATTATTAATTATATTTTTAGTGTGTTCGAACGTGGGTATAAATGTATTTTGTAAAGACAATGGACGGCACAACCGGTTCGTTATACATATATTATAACAATACCTGTATATTTGTGCGACATTATTGTTATTAAGGACGGGCAAGTCAACGATGTATTTTTTTTTAACTCGGTCGAGTTCGGTTTGACGATTTTTTTTCAATCAAGTCAACACGAAGAATGCATAAATTAAATTAGTAAAATAAATATCACTAGCCTAATGTCTGTTGTATTGTAAAAAAGTTCCAAAAGTTTCATACGAAATCCGGAAAAGTTAGAAACCCCAGCTAGATATCGTGTTGCTTCGAGGAGATCATTTTTCGAGTTTCCATAGTGAAAAATGTTTGTGAATCTCTGACTGTGATTAGACTAGGTAATTATTAGAATAATACATTTGGAATTTAATGTTTATATTTATTATCAAATTGTTTATTCAAACGAATACCACTGTTAAACGACTAATGATAACACACCACTGTTAATACTGCGCCTTGGTGAACGTGACAATAGACATGTGACCAAATTAAATGCACGTGACAACTTAACAATAATCCTATAGGTTTATGGCATAGTATGTAGTTAAGAGCCATGATATGTGGAACATAGCAACTTTACAGAAGAACGATTTAGAAAAATCAATAATTTCCAAAATATTAAAATTCTACTTTATGAGATTTTTTTTTTCATTTTTGATTGTTGTCATAATATATATTTTATGGACAATAATATGCATATGCAATATTCATATAATGAACTGATAAAAGAAATATCATTTCGTTTAATTTTTAATAACATTAGGAATTTAAAAAGCAGTTTTTTTTTTTAAATAAATTAATAACATAACATATTTTGACAAACAAAATTTGTATTCTCTCCAATATGAAAAAACAAAAATATTATGATTATTCTAAAATCTCAATATATTATAGCACAATGTAACACACATTAATTTTCCTACTAATTATATTTTTCTTTAGATTTAAAAAATAACATAATATGTAAATAAAAATAAAATAAAAACTCAGCCTTGTAATAAAATATGTACTCCATACTCGTAGTTTTTATAAAATTAAATAGTAATTAAAAAATAATGTAACCTATTCATAAAAAAAGTGTTTATAATTAAAATCTATTCATCGTCTGATGAGATTTAATTTAAGTTATCTGTTTGTTTGAACTTAGTCTTGAGTCCACGGTAAAAAAGGATGATACAACTGATCTATTAACGGTAGTAGACTAAGAAAATCTTTCTTTTTCTCTAAATAAATCAGATTTGGTTTACTATGTGTTGTGGAATTATCTGCAGTTGTGATTCACTGTAGACTCTTTTCTAGCTCTTGTATTACCAGTCGTTTTCTTTCAATCTAATGTGTGAAATGAGGCACAGTGTCTAGTGTAGTTTTAAATTGAATAATGTTGAAATTCTTATCAAATCTTAACTGTATAATTTTCAACCAATTTATTTTTTTTCTGTTTACATCAGTTTTTTTTTTTAATGAAAGTACTTGATAACTACAGTACTGAAAATGTTTTGAAATTGTCTATTTCCATTTCAACGGCTTCTATTGATTATCAATCACTCTATTATTATATCCTGTCCAGCATTAAGCTTTTTTTTACGTAAACACACTACGATAAAATATTACGATTCGTAATATTTTTATCGAATACGCTGTTTTTCCCCTATACAATAAAATGTTAACGACGACGATTTAAAAACGTCGACCTGGTAATATAATGTCGCTTACACGTCGAGAATGCAATTTCAATAGTTTCAACGCACGCCATAAAGATACCAACCATATTACTTGCCTATATAACGAGAGTTTCGAAGTAGCAACGCGTTTCATCGTAAATGTTATTATAAAAAAAAAAACACACACACACACACACTATAAATTCACAAAATAGGCGCTTGGTGAAGAACTTTTATACACCGAAAGCAACCACAAACGTTTAAGGAGCGTATATAACTGCGTACCAGGTAAACAGTAATGTGTGTGTGTAGACTTGGCGTAATTGTTTTTACGAGAACAGCTTGTCACGTCGTTTGTCTTATGTAAATTTTTACTGTAAACAAATAAATCTTAACCGCATTAATTCGAATAACTGAATACCTGTACAGCCATAATAATACGCGTATAGAACCGCTTTTGAATGCATAAACATAAAACTACTTTGCCCATTATTACGACCACGTGAGCACACAACACACGCACCGTATTATTATATTAATTGATTTTATTTTTCACATTAATATTGTAATAATAATATATAATTCCGAGTCGAACGAACAGCAGATGCGATTTGTCATGAATTCGTGTACGGCAAGTGTGTGGTGACGTCCACGAAAAATTTGTTCGTGTACACAGCATAAAATACCTATAAAACATAAATTTATTATTATTGTGAACACCCACCGGAGAACCAAATAATACTGTGACGATATTTCATTGTTTTCTTTTTTTCCGAAACGTCTGGAAATCACGTGACTTGCAAGTTGTAAAAGACGCGCTCAACGGATGTACGCATAATATAATATGTCATAGACAAATCGCATGGCACTCGATTTATTACTATTTTTTTGGATGTAATCCTTCTTGTTTTTTATTAGACGTGTATTCGATCTTATACCCTCGGACACACACTACGTCCATACCCAGGACTGTTTGTTTGTCGGGATTGTGTATTATTTGTTTCGTGAAAGAACCATTCAGGCTATATTCCTCAATCCTTATATGAACCAAATTTCATCATAAAAATAAGATAACGTTAACAAAAAAAAAACTCTTATCATTATTGATTCTATTATTTTTTTTTTTATGTTTTTAATACATTATTGATTTTAATATTATAATACGTTCTTATCTAAAAAAAAAAATACAAAATTTCTCTGGTGAAAATTTGGTTTCTTAGCTGCAGCGGTACTGTGGCTTATTCGATCGTTTCTCCCCGCGCAACCGTTTTACGGTTAACTCTATACTCATTATGAAAAAAAAAATATATTATAAAATAATTATGCTGCGGCCAACGCAAATATCCGAACAATCATCACGATAGTACCTACCTTTATGATACGCCATAAGCATTCTACCCGATTGGTGCACCGAACACGCACACTAATAACAATGCTGACGCGGTCGGCGGTCATCTTTAGATATTACTAACATATTATTTTATCGATAATATTATAAGATTACAATCGAATTCGACTGCTCGATTTGCTTCCAGGATGCTTTAACTGTCGATAATTAAACTTACTTGAACATTGATCTATAATATAAGTTCTAGTTTTGTCGTTGTAGCGTTATTACTTTGCGTGTATATTATATAGATATCGCATTCCGAAAACAAAACTTTGAACTTATAATATTTAATGTGTCTGCGATGAAAAATAGATTCCGTTTCAATAAACTTGAAAAATGGGACATTAAAGTGTGAACGCATTATGGTATTTACAGTCTCCGAAGTGGTCGAAGCATTTCGTTGATAAATTGACACGCAAAAAGAATAAATTAGTATAAACGCGGGAACATTAAGGCTGGTAAGACGTTTAAACGTCCAGTATGGACGTTAAAATGGGAAACGTATTTTTTAATTTTTAAAACATCCGAGTCTTTGAATCCACGAGTTTGTGTCAACCGATGTGAGATTTGCGCGTCTAAGAACTATATTAACATCTGTAAGAATGAACTTTGGCCACGCGTATTCAAAAGTCTAAAAAGCAAACGACTTCCTGTAGTCGACGCATATATTCTTAGAGGTCATTCTACAGTGTGTGTCCAACAGGACTTGCGTTTGATAAAAAAAAATATTCGTTATTTACAATCTAAACGTTAAACAGCTTTTGCGTTTATCGTTATTTATAATTGAAATCATGTACAACTTTTGCGTTTATTGTTTATCGTTTTATCGTTAAAGCAATATCTAATGCGGGGAATGGCCCAGATACGGAATGTAACAAAGTCTTGGATCGATTGCTAAGATCACAAATAAATCGCGTGGAATAAATATTACTACGTAACCAATATAATAATATTTAAGCAAATGGGTTTTAAAATATTATTTTGTTTGGTGTTATTTTTCGTTTAGTGATAATATTTTATAATATATTTCGTTGTATGATATGTTTTGTTTAATGTTATATTCTGTTAATTATTATGTTTTGTTTTGTGATATTTAATTTATTTTTGTTTAGCGTTTTTCGTTTTAATTGCGCTTACAAATTTCAATCGGTTTTTCGTCATATATAATGTTATAACCATAACGTTATTATAACGTTTGCAAGCCCTGGTGTTCAATGATAAAATATAGATTATAATTTATAACAGATAATAATAATATTAAAGTGTTGTACGACTAGTGCTCACAATATAATATATTCGTGTTTTTTCGTACCCGTGTACATATCGACGCGCCAGTTTAAGACTGCAACAACTCAAAAAACCTTTTTATCGAATATAATGGTTTCAAAATTAATTAAATTTGAGAACTGTTACAATTGAGATGAAATTAACAAATTTGGTATGTATATTTGACTTAGTGGTCTGAATATAAGTATCCTTGTTTTTTAACTTTAGTTTTAATACAATACAAAAAGGTTATAAGCACATAATGCATTTTTGAATTCAAATATCACAAACTATTATCATTATATTGACGCGCGTCCATTATATTTTTTATGCCCGCTGTAAAAACACGACGAATCAACTGCTTTTTTTTTATATCCAGAAACGTGTTAATCATATTAATTTTGCGATTCCTATTGCATGTTTTTGTTATTAATACGTAAATCAACCGACTAAAAATCGGCCTTGAGAACTGCAGCAATAGAAACAAAAAATTATACCATTGTATAATATTATCAGGTACATACCTATATGGTACTGTATGGTTTATCGTTGTGGTCG
Organism: Pentalonia nigronervosa; assembly: GCA_014851325.1. Lineage (NCBI taxonomy): Eukaryota > Metazoa > Arthropoda > Insecta > Hemiptera > Aphididae > Pentalonia > Pentalonia nigronervosa. Next base: position 45,852 of record JACXSJ010000091.1, on the reverse strand, counting down.
GGAAAAACTTCCGCAACAATATGACATGCAGTCTTACTACGTACAATAATAATTACTGGTATTACAAACATAAATTAATACTAAGCAATAATATTGTATCGTTGGATTGAAATGAAAAGTGTGCAAATAGATGTTCATTTTTATATTTTGCGTACACCGCACGCTAACACGAAATAATAATTCCCATCATTATAAATTCATTAGCTGAGTCTACAAGTATAATGTTATATCGGATTTTCTTTTTGCAAAACAATTATAATTCTCGTCAAAAACTATACAAGGTTACTGCAACAGTTGTAAAATAACTAAACAAATCTCTACGTTTATTTTTATTTAGCGTTGCTTTTGTAATAATGTATTTTAACGCCATAAATCGTACGCAGGAAAGCGGGAAAACAGAGTGACTCGTATAATGTTTAGACTCTGTATAATATTTTTAATTTATCTAATTACAATTAAATCGTTTGCATCGTACGTTTTATTTTTTGATACTTCATTATGCAAATCATGTTCGTATCTTCAGTCCAAAGTCAACGGCATATTTTCACGTTAAATACAATTTAAAGGCCAATTGTTGTCGTAGACAGATTGATATATATTCCAGATAATTATTCCACGACAATGATATAATTTTATACAATTATTTCAAAATAACAATTAGACAGTTTGAGTAGTTTAAACTTCTAGCAAGTATTTTTTTTTTCAATACTATTTTAGTTTTATGTAGTGCCTTTAACTAGATAATGTATAATTCGTTATCGTCCTTTCGCGTACGATTTTAATTCCAATATTACAGTATAAGTATGTGCAAATAACAACAACTTTCATATTTTTAGAACATTTTACAAAAATAATGGTATAAAAAACTGGGCGAGTCACTATACTGTATATATTGGGTGTCGAGTTTACTTCGTCGGCTCGTCATCGATTGGATCATTCAGTCACTTCAATAGATGTGCTAAATTTAAACTTATTGAAAAACGATTCTGAGCAGAACAGCATATACCTATATATTTCTAAGGATATTTTATTTTGTATTTATATTGTTATTATAGTAATGTGCTTATATATTTTAGCACATCATTCAAATTACTAGTATAGCGTATATATTATGCACACCTACTATGTTTATTCATTATCTTAAGTACTAAAACTATATTATGTCGTTCTAGATATTAAACTTATTTGTATTTTGATATTTAGTATGTTTATTACTAATCTATACTTGAGTAATTTCCACTAGGCATATATTTAAAATAAATAAATATTAGTTACGGTAGATTAGTAATACGGTAGGTAGGTATGTTGAACTAATTTTTGACAAACATAAACCGTATAGGTACATATATTATTTAACAATTATTATGATATTGTTTGAAATAATATTACTGTTATTAATGTATAAGTCAATATCAACGTACCATTAAACGGTTTGAATAAATTTGCGGTATAAATACTAACTATTATGTATTTTCATAATTTATTTACTAAAGAGTATAGGTTGATGTTAAATTCTGATTAGTTGAAAATCGATTTAATCAGTGACAAAAAAAAAAATTATGTATCCTTCTATTAATTTTCAGATTTTAAAAGTTGAAAGTTTTAGAGCAATATACCTACGAATATTTATAAACATAATATTGTATATTATTAATCTACTATTAATGTGTATGTTATAATGATGTTGTGTTATACAGCCATTGGCAAATTGCCAATAAAATATTTCTTACATGCAGATTTGGTTTTTCCATTCATAAACTGTAATGTTTTTGATATTATTAATAACGTTTGTTTAAATTTTTTATTTTCAAGACTGTTCTCTGTTGAGATTAATTTACTGTTAGGATATTTCAGGGATCCATATAGGCAATTTCAACGACAAATTAGTACAAATAATAATTAAATAACACCTGTTTCAAATTGTCTCCAATACAATTTTAAAGTATTTTTAAATTCGTTTTGTATCAATAGTATATAGGATTTTTGAATTTTGATTTTTGTGAAGTTTATTCGAAAGTCATGGTAGTCATATTTTCAAAATTATGATAATATTCAGCTAAAAGCTAACATAATATTATAGTAGGGGTTCTTTGATTAGTTTGGATAAAATCACGTAGTATACGTAAATATATTAATAAACATCTAACGAGGCTATAACATACTTTGTCGGAAGTTTATAAACGCAAGTTTTATCAGAAAATAATCACTTATTAGAACTTGTAAAAAGTATGTCTGTATCTCGAGAATAATTTCTCCTCCTCTCCCCAGAACTCCCCTCCTCTAGCTTTACATAAATATTTTTGTCTTTCACATTAAGCTCTTTGATACTTGTTGTTTTGTATGTTAAATAAATTCGTGTATAATTCTTGGATTACGGACTGTTGTATGGTTATAGACAAATATATAATAGTTTGGAGGAGAAATTATTCTCGAGATACAGACATACTTTTTACAAGTTCTAATAGGTTCCAATTAATATCTAATCGTGTGCCAATGAACTTGGCAAGACACATCTTATGGTTGTCGGTGGATGGTTACGGATGTAGATATGAGATGGAATTGTAAGGGAGTATGATTGGTGTCATGAAAAAGAGCACGAAGGGAACAGGAAGTTTATTTGCGAAAAGAGGGATGATGGCGTATATTATAACTGCACTTTCTGTAAATCAAAGTTTACGGGAAATTACAATTATTTCGATTACTATTTTGAACTCGGACAGCGACCTTGACTCGCAAGAGTCGGTTGTACCTATAGTCTATAATATCCTAATGAAATTGGTCGTATGAGTAGAGTACTATGTACTTATAGGTACCAGCAATTAACACAGATTGGGTAGCAAGGAGACTGCATGCGTTTATAGTATAAATCATCGGTTGAACCTTATACGTCAATTTAATATAGGTACCTACGAATAAAGATTTATGTAAAATAAACACATCGCGTCATATTTAAGCATGGTGTTTTTAAACTAAAAATACAACTTAGACTATAGTGCAGATAAACAGATGGTATTATCTCGAGTAAACAATCAATTAGCGATTATCCAACATGAATTAAATATTATATGCGGTTATAAAATATGTTATACAGTAATTCTTATATGTCGAACGTCGATATCTCGAATTTTTCGTAATGTCGAGCTCAAATTAAATCCCTTTGAAATGGGTAATTATTATTTTAATAAAACTTGAAATCTCAAACTTTTTGATATATCTAATTTTTTTTTTTGTTCCCCTTGGGCTTCGGCATAACGAGAGTTTACTGTACAACGATATTTCTATGAATATCATACAGTGTTGCCGCTGCCAAATATAATATAATAATAGTAATAAGTACATAAAAACGCGTCTACAGAATCGTTTTGAACATAGTTACCATTGATAAAACAGACAGAAGTATCGCCGTACCGGCAAGTCGGTACATATAGGTACCGTAGTTATAGTACAATAGTCAATAATATACTGATGGACGGTGCACCATTGTACACGGTTGCGACTTACGTTTACCAGTTCTAAGCCCATAACATACGTCGTACAAAAATAAATATCGCGAACAAAATCATATGTGTTTCGAAAACAGTCAAACTTAATATCCTTAGCATATATATTGATATTACAGTTAGGGTAATTCACCAAGCATGTTCACCTCCGTTTTTTCATTTAATAATCAATTTTTTCAAATTCCTATATTTGGAAGTTTTAACTATACCTGAAGATCATATTTTTAAATTCTTAAGATTTTTTTGTATTACTTAAGGAATGCCTCATACGAGATACAAACTTCTGTTTTTCAATAATGAGAACCTCCTTTTTAACTGTAATTTATTAAGCGGATAATTTTTCTGAAAACTTTGACGTATCAAAATCAAAATTCGAACAAATAGTTTTCGAGTTGTTTAACTTTGTGTTCTTAGGATAATATGTTCATGATGATTGGTTTGAAAGATGTGTGGCTATGGAAATCCGAAAATATAAGTAATAAATATTAATCTATCAATATTTACAATTTATAAAAATGGTCTAGTGTAATAAATACTAGATCGAATATTACATATATTTTATATTTTTGTAATAACATTTTTAAGGACTATTATCCTTAGTACATTAACATTTTAATAATTGAAAAATTACTTCTTCAAATTTTGAATTAAATAGTCAACGTTTTTAGTACAAATACATTGATAAAACTGATTATTAAATGAAAAAAATGGGGGTGAGCATGCCTAGTGTGTCACTCAATATACGTCTGGAGCGCCAACCGCCGTTTACATTGTAAAATCAATATTAATTTGTCGAATTCGCTGGTGATAGAAAAAAAAAAAACACGTTACAAATCAGAAATATAGTTTCAAAAAACCTCCACGACAACAATAACAGTTAAAAACGTAATATAATATTATAACGACGTGATTTAGACCAGTCAGTGAAATATGACGTACATTATAGTCGCAGTTATATACGTGGTTCCGCAATTCACCGTTATATATTATTATTATATTATATTCCTAGCCCGCGATATTAATATAACACAATTTAATCGTAATGAAATATCCCTTCACCGGCGGACGGCGGCGATCCGAATGACAAGACACAAGACGCGGGTAAATTATAATAATAATAATATTATTATATCAACGCGTTAGGGCCGCGAGATAAATCATAATAATAATATTATTATTATTATCGAGTTGACCATATTACATTATTATTATTATTATTCAGCGGCGGCACGAACTCTGCTGCCGCTACAATACTTACCTAGGCATATATATATATATATATATATGTACAGGCTGCGTTATATTTTATTGTACGTGCGAATGACTCGTTACGCAACGGCGACGTGTAATTACATATTTATGGAACTATCGTGTGTGTAATTGCATAAGTCGTGGCTACTATATAATATTATGTGTGCGTGTGTATATGCCGCGGTGGTCGTCGAAAAGTATTGCGAGTGTTTTTTTTTTTTTTCTATACTCGTCCGTAGTCGTAGACATAGTATAATATGGTATAATGTTTTATAATGGTACAACGCGGTCTTCACCGCCCCCGTCGTCATTGACATCATCATCGTCGTCGTCGTCGTCATCGCCGGCTATCATATCAGCTGCACCTTTAACACACGACGATCACGACGAGACCGTACACATACGATTATATCGCATGATAAAATAATATTATAGTCCATACACGGGTAAAGTATTGTGCGTGTGTGTGACGTGTGCGTTTGAAATGCGATCTTTTTTTTCTCGTTTGTTCGCGTTCTACGAGCACTCACATATATTAATGCGTGTTTATGCGTTTTTCGTGTACCGATTGGTTGCAACGTGAGGCTGTTCTCGAGAATAACATAATATTAGGTAGGTACTCGAACGAATAATAGTAACGTCTCGTGCAAAAAGAAGAACTTCCAATCTGCACCAGCTGCGGCATCCCACTAATCATCAAATAATACATCTTCACGGAATGTTGGTGTTTCGAAAAGGAAAGGAGAGAATCGCTCTCGAGTCCTGTCATATTATCACCTTTCCGAGATTCAGACCCGTACAACGTTAGAGCCACTCTGGAATTTCTACTCAACTCAAAGCTACTCAACAAAATCTAAACATTATTTAATAATTTGTTTTATATCAATTGCGTTCGAATAATGCGCGACTCGTGTAAATAATCTTTTTGTAAATATTTAATGTTCGTCCAATGACCATTGATTTCGTGGACTTAACTAATAAAGAAAATAAAAAAATAATAATATTAGTATTGTAATATTGATGAAATCAGCCACGAAATCCTATAATCACAATCAAAAATTCTCACTAGAAATCGTCTCAACTATGTTATCGCAATTTATTTCTAATTTAAATTCATTAATTTATAGGTCCACTAATTTCCCTTCTAACCGAGGTTTTACATAAAAATTTTTCTAATTATCCAATTATTCATTATATTATGTCTATTATCGCACTTGAATTATCTCATAATATATATTATTTAATTATGATTTCTGTATCTTATCATATATTGTCTTATTGTTCAAACAAACTTACTATTATTTTATACTTCCTATCGTAATAAGCTTATTTTTAAGTTGTTATGTAATATTATCCGCCTTAATTGTTAATTGTTAACTTTTAATGGTCCAGTTGTACTAATAGTTAATTAAAATAAAATTAAAAATATCGATAAGGCCGCAGTCGGTAGGGTTGCTATACAGTGTATAATATACTTACTGCGCAACATGAACGGGAGAAATCCACATCACGAAACAATTAACTTTTTGTCGAATTCGTGTTATACCCGCTTATATTATTTTATATACTTAAAAACCTACATATTATAATATGATATACGTGTATTACGTGTTATATATACGAGTGATACAAGTATACCCAGTATACTATTATAGCAGTTAGCACTTTTTTTATGGCCTAAATTCAAAAGTCTAAAAATAGTGTACGATGAGTCAAAGTCAAATGAAATGCCTCAGCTCTTGCCGAAGTATCTCACACATTGTTGTAGCATGAATAAGCTGGGACTAATGAACAATTTTGAATTAAGAAGAAGCATCAATACGTGATAAGTTGGTGATGTGGGAAGAGTGGGAAAGTGATCGACTATTGCAGAGAAATAAATAACTAAAGAAATTCGGCACACTAATTCTTAGCCTATCGAATTGGAAAATCTTAACCTAACCTAACCTACTACTCGTGTGGAAAGTAAATGACTTTCATTTTCCACTTGTGCAAACTGAACTAGCTAGGAAATTGTTGGCTATGCCAGCTATCAATACTATCAAGTGCATCTATTGTGAATAAAGTTTAAATACAACTGGTCGTTTAATTGAAAAGGGATCCAACTTGAAAGAAAGTATATTAGATGCTATGATATTTATTTGTGATCATTTGAAAATAAATAACTCTTAAATTAATATTTTCTATTTTTTTTTTTCTAAATATTTTTGTTTTTTAGCAGATTGCGTAGCGGATTTATTGATGTGTTATAATATTAATATTCAGCTTAATAAAATAGTTAATTATATAATGAATAATTAATGTTGAGGACTTGAGTTAATTTTTTAATTAAATAAAATTCAAATGTATAAAATAATTGTAGGTTTTTATGTCATTAAACATAGATAATATTATGGTTTGTAATATTATAATATATTATAATCATAATTCTATGAATGTATAATTAAGAACTTTTTGATTCAAGTTAGGTTGAGCATTTTATATTTATATTTTACACTTGTAGTCAAAGTATGGATTTCACTCGATGAAAATAACTATATGGATCGCTGGTAAGGCCATTTTTGAAATTTGAATTGGACTTTGAAAAATGTACCAGGCCAGCTTGAACTTAATTAATTTAAATACTATTCAAGCTGGGCCATTAATGGAAAATTATTTTCTGGTTTGGCATGGGCATGCTGAAAGTGATCGGCCCGTGCAAGTTTTTAATGTCTTTCCCGGAAATCGATAGCCCATGGTACAAATTATTATATAATAATTTTGAAAATAAGCTTCAACCCAACAAATTAATATAAACAAAAATCAGGTTTTTCTTGATAATAAAGTATCCATAAATGCATTATTTCTTAATTGAACACAAATAAAGATAAAATTACAAATTCAATGTCACGATATTTGGAGAGTGTACTTAATGCTTTCAGAATATTGTAGGTATTCATGCCAGTAATGGTTTTAATAAAACTTTAAGAGGAAGGGGGTCAATTTAGTATCATTGTACAAAAAATATGCAAAAATATTGTTTTCATCCAAACGTATTAATATGTGTTGTACTTGTTATGTTTTAAAAATTTTATGATTGCTCTTAACAATTGTATAATAAAATATTATTTTTTAACATATACTTATATAAAAGAATTAATCAAATCCCAATAATGGGGTAGGCGATAACCTTCATCGCCAGTCGCTACCACCTCAAAACCGAATCACACTATTTTTGAAGATCCCGATATTTTTCCGATTGAAGATATACGGCAAATAAACCTGGTTTATAAAATATAATGCTCTAAAAAATATTTATTATATAATACATTATTTATATCAAACAATGTTGTACCTACGCTTGCAGTTTTGATTAATCGCATAGGTAAAACCGCGACATGCTGATCGTGGGGAAATAGTATTATTATTTATTGTCTATATAGTAGAACTCTGTGAAAACTTTTAGATATATGTATACATAAATATTAATATGTATACATAAATATTAATATATATATATATATATATATATATATATATATATGAGTATATACATTATACGGGCGATTTCCATACACCACGCGCATAATATTATAATAATATGGTAATTTGATAATGTATATTATAAAAAATAATATTGTATGATGGTGTATAATGCCGAATGTCGAGTGAACGGGTTAATTTTTTTAACGAGCGTACGAAAATAAAATATTGTCCTCTACTTTCAATGTCAAGTGATATTGTTTTTAACGGCTGCCATCATTGTATATATTATGCGACCTTACGTATGCGAAATATATATTATAATATATGTGATAAAATTATCATATAGTAATATAATGTTATTATGCAGTCTTCGGGCCGTTGATTTCCATACGTTAATGGAGTTTTTCGAATCAGTATGTATCTACACATAAACATATACCTACGAATTTCCGCTATTTAAAATTTGGATTTATGAACCTTGTGAACAAAAATCAAAAAAAAATTATAATTATTAAATTCATATAGTAGCATTGCTGCTACAATATTAAAAATGACATTCGTTAAATGATATTATTCTAAACGGCGCGCGGCGTCAACAGGTATAGAGTATATACAAAACGTCGGTACGTGATTTTTGGTTATAATATTATAATAATTGTAATCGGATTGGGAATGGTTTCGAACGCAACGGACATTTTTTGAAAATCAAAAAAGATCATACAAAACTAATCGCAGCCTGCACAGATCGAATGTGTCATCCTATGTACCTATACCTACATAAAAAATAAACGATTTAAGAGGTAGAATTATAAAATAGCGTTATGGTCACAAATCGTTACCGGTCGCGGTTGCCTGCAACACCTCGGTATATATCATTGACGGCTTGTGGGTAAATATTCATGTGAGACGCACTGTACAGTGACGAGAGGATGTATTATGGTATGCAGCTTATTGACCCCGAGTCCACGACCAACACTTACAAAGGCCAAACACGACGATCACATTAGATAATATTAAACGATTGAAACTGTCGGGTGGCAATTTTGTTGTCTGGATACCACTGAAACTCTTTAGCGTTTCCTCCAATAGACAATACGATACAAAAATTATATGGACATCGATAAAAATCGTTGATCGGATGTCATGCTGTAGAAACACACGGGAACCGGTTATATAGTCGAGGAAATCAATTCAATATATTTTAGCCTTTTATCGATTCACATGCAAATATGAAACTGGTCATAATTCTGGACGTAAGCATAATATAAATTAGGTAACAAACTAAGTAATTATATATATATATATATATATATAATAAACGATTTGCATATTTTTTGATTCATGTAAATTTTACAGTCTATTATCAAAATAAGACGTATACAATAATTATAATATTAATAAAAATAAGGTGTAGCATTACTCATCGTATCAAAGCCTATTAAAACGAGAAAGAAAATGCTGGTTTAAATAGACTGTATAAAATAATATTTTTTGGCCCTAATTGTTGGTTCTATCTTGCATAGTATGGACAGTACGGTGCAGTTTTACTAAATTGGCAACTTGACACTTAGAACGAAATTTCCAAATCTCCCCAATATGTTGAGCTAGATAATTTTCAACCAAAATCGAACCCTTCTCTTTTCGGCCAAACCAAAAAGTTTATTATTTACTTTATGTTACACATAGTTTCAAATAACTGCTTCAATATGTAATGAACCAGCGCTAACAAAAAACACAACAGCCAGTCACAATATTGACCTTATATCATTTTTTTATAGCACTTATATATGTTAACTATATGAGTAGGTATACGACATATTGACATAAAAATAATGTCAATTTATATTATTATATTTTCAATAATTTTCTATATGTCTAACATAAAGTAAATATAAAACTTTGGTCTAAGAGGGAAGGTCGAAATCGGCCATGCCCCAATAGGTTAGATAATAATATACTATACTACAATCTAAGGTCGTAGGTAGTTGAATATTATAATGTGGCCGAACAGTAGAAACTTTTAATACATAGGCCAAGGCGCCAAGCAGACGATGTACTTCCGGATACAAAGATATCATAAAATTGAACAATATAAATAAATATCTGTATAATACTTATGCCATAAATTAGTAGTATATAGATCATATAATAATACAATAAATCCAGTTCGTCGTATTGGATAATAACGACAATCGTGCTGTAATCAAAACATATAATATATCATTAATTGTAAAATGTATTATCGGTGAGTAGTGTAGGCAACCATGACTCTGGCTTGATATTAATATCCTTAATTTATTTTACCTCGTGGACTTTGATTTCAGTAGGGAGCTGTGTGTACCACAATATACGACTTACATATTACACCGCATTCACTATTCATACACAATATATAGTAATAATAATATGTATATTGAAATAAACGCTGACATCATGTACCATATACAATTGATGTATAATGTGTGTAGGTGTTATACAGTCCGAAATCCGAATGTATGTTGTATAATATTCACGAGCGTACGAAAAATTATATTCGAACGCGTAATCCGCGGTCAATACAAAGCATATATTATAATAACAACAACAACATCAACACAATATGCGTTTTGCAAACATTTTAATTAATGCAGCCGCTGCCGTATAGGTAGATAGGTACTGGAGGAAAGTTGTTTCCGACGTGACTTATGTTGGATAATATTCCAGGTACTTTCGATTCGGCGACCGCTCGCACATTTTGACCTTTTCGTTCTACTTACGCCAACGATTAAAACAAAATTTAAATCGACTGATTTCGAGAAACGCTCGCGCGTACCTACCTGCATATACATAATATCATTGCGTTTGACTCGGTCAATTTGTTCGATAGTTCCGTGGTAGTCCACACACGACACCATATTACACCGTATTATTAAGTGTGCATTGGTCGTATTACATGCGAGTGATTTCGATATGTCTGTCGCGCGGGGCACCGAAATAATAATAACGATATTGTATTGTTGGGCACCGCGCTCATAATTTATACACATCCGCTATCACGGGAGTCTGGCCAACGGCAGAAATGTCCGAACAATGCCCGTAATCAACGTGTTCACGAATATTAAAACGATAATATATTTATGTGCGAGGTGTGTGTGTGTGTGCGTGTGTGAGTATAGTTTCTGTCCGGCGAGAAAGAGATTGCTGGGTGAAATCGGCGGCGGCGGCGGAAACAATGGCATATCATACCCAACTAATATAACTTGTATAATTGTAACTCGCGGGGCGTTTGTCGATAATAATCGTATGTGTGTACCTGTTGATTTCGTTTTCGGGTGATTATACATGTGTGTAATGTGTATACGATAGTAGATGTGTGATAATAATATGTGGTAGGTCAGCGGTGAATGTAATAACATTGATTATAGATAATAATAATCAATGGTAGTAATGTGATTTTCCTTCAAAAATGAGATACCGTTTTCCTCCAAACATTGGTTTTTGTATTAGAATTACGTTTGGGTTCTGTACATTTCTATCTCCACAAAAAGTTTCTTTATGATTGATTGAATATCTTATGTCGAATATGCCTAACGATATTATACAGTGACTAAGTATGATTCCGACTATATTGAACAGATACATACATTTTTACCACTTATTTGGGCAGAACTGTCCTCTATTCGTTATTACAAACTATACCGATGCGTGTGAGACATTTCATTCACATTTTAAAGACACTTTTTATAAAGAAAAACTTATTATATTTATGTAACTGAATATTATAAAACAAATTCATACTGATATTTATTCTAAAATAATAAGTATTTATACTATAGAAAAATCGAAAGACTACCGAGCAAACAATACGTCGTGGAGCAATCGACAATGCAAATATTAAATTTCAAAGCGAAGATATTCCTAAATAATTGCAAAAAGTAAAATAATTATTCATATTTTTAATGTTTCTTCTCTTTAAACACGTATTCACCTGTTGCTGATAGCTGTCTTATCATTTATTATAAAAAAAGTATAAGGTTTTTTTCATAGGCGATTTTTTTTTTTTTTTTAATTATATAATGTTATGACAGAAATAATAATAATATATTTTTATTTATTTAATTTATTAGTATGGAACATCATATAGGTAACAAAATCAATGTAAAAATAAAAAAAGAATACATTTTTGCTGTTTTATTTTATTTGTATTGTGTTCTTAATTCCTTATCGGAGGAAAACGGACAGTCGTGGAAGAAAACAGTATCTATCATTTTTTGGAGGAAAACGGACACGCCCAATAATAATAATAATAATATATACAGTATTGGGTACGTGTGTGTAGGCGTATAATAAAATTTATGGGCCGAAAAGTTATTAGGCAACTAAACCTATGCGTGTATAATACTTAGATATATGTAGAAAGTCGAGGGAAAAATATGGAATAGAAAAAAGTGTAGTTCGATTAGCGCCACGTTTCGGGCGGTAAATACACCTGAAATATATTATTATATCGATAACAATGACGTATTAAAGTGGTAAGTACCTTTATTATACGCGAGATTATCGCTTCTTTTCATATTATTAGGGATATTGTTATTGTTATGACCACTACGTGCAGCCGTGTGTTCGGTAGTTCAATAAAGATAATAAACGGCAATAGGTAATGACGTTAAGATATAATATATAAAGCGACGACAATCATTTATCATATTATTATTATATACGCCCGTACCTTACCGGTCGCGAGGTTATAGCACACACCACGACCGGAGGCTGCAATAATTTGTCTTTCGACCTCAGTCCCGAGTATTATTATTAAGTATGTAATAATAACGAAAAAAATTGTCCAAGCAGACGCAATTAAAATCGGTCCCGGGGCCGCCGATCGTAGATATAATACATTATTATAACGCGGTCGTAAATACCTATACACCAATAGGTGGGTGAAAATTCACAAAACAAAATCGACACGCGATAGGAGGGTTATGGGCAGCTCTGTGTAGAGTGTAAAACATATTTTACGGCCGCTTTCGCGAGGTGCGGCGTGATAAGGGCGCAAATAAGGATATACGCACGTCATACCGTTACCCGCCAATATATTATAATATCTCATAAGACTATTGTACACATGACGTATCGTATAACCGTTTTTCACGCGTCATCAAATTTTGAATTAAAAAAAAAAAAACCGTTTCATTTTCACGCCCACCTCGATATCGTAGTCGTCCCCTTATTGCTGCTAATTTCCCACGTCCGCCCGCCGGCAAACCCGTTCCCGACGGAGGCCGCCGCAACTGAAAGTTGATTTTTCACGTACGGGCGTACATAATGTACGCTACAGGTACACTATTAATTGGCCGTAAATAATTTTTTATTTGGATTCAAGGCGTCTCCCACGCGGTCTTAACGACGTGCCGAACTACAATATACCGCAACAGCAGTGTAATACTAATGTGTACCGGTGCGCACGCGAGCTCCACTGGATGCGCGTGTGGAATTGGCGAGGACTCGACGATAATATAATATTATTATTATTATTACTGTGCGACACGTCAATGTATAGCTGCAGATACCCATATATCATTATTATATTATGTACACGATATGTTGTTTGTCCTTAATTTTTTTTTTTTTTTTTTACTTTTGGAGGAGATAGTGCGCCGTCCGCCCATACCTATTACCTTACACTACTACCCTTGCATTAGGATTCGTTCATATATTTAACGGCTATGGACAATATTTTTTTTACAACGTGAACCGTTTTTTTATCATCCTCATTCTCGGAGCTGCAGTACGAAAGTGTTCGAAGAATCAGTGGCACCGAACCCTATATTGAAGTCGGGTCTTCACCCGACATCTTTTGAAAATTTAGGATGGGGCCGCTTCGGGGCGCTAGATAAATTGAGTCCGAAACGTCTTCTTTGTGGTGAACTGTGTCCCGGGTTCGAATAGGTTTAAGGTGAACTGAGTCCCAGGTGTGAAAAGGTTTATAGAATTTCCCCAACACATTTTCCTTCTCACTTTTACAGGCCTAGAACTGAACAATGTTAAACACAAAAACCATAATTAAATTATATATAATATATCAATTCAAATCAAGTTTTTATTTTTATTCATTTTATTACTATTTTTTTTTTTTTTATTATAATTATTTATTTATTTTTATTTACTTGTACAAGGTGCAAATGTATATTTGATATGTTTTTATTTTCATATTTCACTATTTCTTAACACCAAAAAAATTCTTTTTCTATTATTATTTTTAACAAACGATTTTTATTTTAGATAAACGGATAATATAGCTCGATAATTTTAGTGGTCATATGCTCCTTCCAAACACTATCGAAAAATCGGCAGATATATAATCGATATTCACTAATTGGTGACTACACAGTACACATTGAATGTAAAGACTTTTCCTTTTTATGTATATCATCGTTATTTATAAATTATTTTTTCGGAACTTAATTTATCTAGCCCTAATATTCACCCAATTATTTGAAACTCAGTTTAGCACTTCCGGATTGCTTCATATTTTTATCAAACCTTATCCCTGCAGGTACGTCATTGGGACCAATATTTAAATATTGTGGAATTTTTTAAATATTTTTCGCCCCACTAAATTTTTAAGACTTTCGGCGCTACTGCGAACAATAATATCATTATGTTGCTACTAGTTTACTTCTAGATTCTATAGTACTGATTCCAAATTCAATTATAACATTCTAGTATAACACGTATAGAATATAGAATGTCGTAATTTCCTTATATAATTTATAATTATTGTAGTTACGAGAAAATTACAAATAAGTGTGCAAATTTAAATATTGGTGTATTTGCACCGCGTATTTAATATCCAGACCATTTTAATAACATTATAAACCACGCGAGATACGCGGTCCGAATCGTTTTTGGAATTTAATGATTTATCATTGCTTTCAAATTTAGAGACATGCGCCCGCGCCCTATAGACACACCCAACTCTTGTAATTCACTTTTATTATTAATAAACAAATGCCAAAACACGAAAATTACATAAATTTTATCTAAACGAATCTCCGTTTTATTCGTTTTTATCCATCAACGTACGAAATGTACAACTATATAAGTCTATAAAGTATAACTGTATAAATTGACTGACCGAAAATTATCAAGTAAACCGTGTATATTATGACTTATGACTTATGAGCGAGCTCATAATATCATCGAGCTATAATACTTGAAAAACATTATCCGATTTTGAAAAATACTATTTAAATGTCGTGACTATATTATATGGTTATTAGATGTACAATAAAATATGTTTTATGCATGCCTAATATATATTATATATTATGATAACCCGACGAGGAGTTATTTTTATATTATATGATCCAACTTTTTTAGATGTGTAGGGCTTTTAAAAAAAAAAGATTCGTTCCATCTCTCTAATACTGTGTTTTTATTTTCTCACATATAATCATAAATATTATAATGTTATAAAACCGAAACGTTGATTATTATGTCGAAATGTATACTCTTCGTGAAATATGTGGTAAAATAAACGAAAATGTACTCATTCGTAATGCGTGGGCGCGATAATAATTATATTATGGTTATTGAAGACATGCAAGTTTTTTTGACGTAAAAATAATCGCTAATAATAATATTACAATGCAAAGATGATTTTATCCGACATATTTCTTCGTTGACCTTAATTATACACAGTTTACACAGTTTGGCGCAAGATATTAATACGTGCTGTCAAATTTATTGTTTAAGGAACTTAATAAAACTAATCGTACCAATTCCACATGGGATATATTATTATCATCAAACTTGACGTAATATACACGCCGTTTGGTCGAGACAATACACCAATAATTATTGTGGCCGGTTGACCCTTTTAATATTACACTCAAGCCCACATGCACCACATGTTGTTTGTTTTACGCTTAAGCACTAGACGTGTACTACATTAGTACCTAAGTAATAAGTGTATAAACTAAGTGGTAATTAATACCAAAAGCAAAATATTTACTTAACAGATGACCATAGAGTGTGTTTTCGTTACGTATTTGTTACGTAACGATATATTATTTACAAGGTAATACACGCCTTACGTCTTGCGTATGTTAAAAAAACTGCATCCACACAAAATATAAATATTATATAGTCATTGTTTAATACAGAAATATTCCGTTCACATTGTCGTGCAGTAACCTGACGTTTTGACCGAAACCGTGAAACATTCGTGAAAATAATAAATATAAAACTGCACTCGTGACTGACTATATGTGGCTGGGATTTCGATGCTAATTTGCATGGTTTTCTGAGGCTAGATGACGCTCAATTTATAACATATATACTTTTCATGAATTTTTAAATCAAAATAAAAACTTTTTATTTTGCATTTTTCGACGATTTTTATTTTTAAGGTAATTTTTTATATTATATTTTTGAGAATATCAATGTGAATGTCAAACCTTAGACTACAAGTATGACGACCTAATGGCTAATGGTGGTCTAATCTGTTAGAGCAATAGAAACGATGCCCGACGATATATTATTTCAGTGCGAGTTTACTGCGTAACATGTGTAAATTGTTTTTCTATTATTTTAGATGTTATAGATCTGTGAGATATGCAACGTAAAAGTTGTTGCTGAAAAAAGGTTTACCTCACAACATTTATCAAGAAATAAACATATAAACGGAATACGGCGGAGTCAATTACAAATTTATATTATCAATAATTATCATTTATATCAAAATTTAAAAAATAAAATAAAAATAATAGTCCATTATTTAAACATTTTAGGGCATTAAAGTCCCTGTCCTACTCATGACACAGTAAAAACTCGATCATTCGGTTTAAAATTCAAATATAATATATTATTTTATTATATTTTGATATTTAAACATTTTAAACACTACAGTTAGGTATACACATGCGCTGAATCTACATAATAATAATATATGTAACACACAATATTTTTTTGATGCTCATCGTCATAAACAAAAATATTCGCAGTTATCTCATATGCAACTTTAAAAATATACACAATATCATAAACCCATAAAGTAAAACCATATTTTCCATATACATATCTATTGCCGCAAGCAATCGAGATGCCCTTTTGTGGATACAATTGGCGTATGATACATTTCTATAACTACGCAAAAAAACAAACAGTTACAAATAATATTCAATATTGCAGCTGTAATTGGTACCTAGTTTTCGTAACGGTGTTACCGCGGCCTTAGGTATACTTACCTTTATAACCTATAATCTGTTGTACCTGTATCAATACACACTGCGTGTATTATATGTTTAATACGCACACAAGAACTTACTTTAAGCCATGTAAGGGCCCGTTTATAACGCGTGCATTATTATGTAAAATCCATCCAACAGCAATCGATAATAAACCTCTTGCACACGAATGCACTATAGCGGTTATAATATTATACTTAAATGTTTCTCTGTAAAATCATTTACGATTTACATTCATAAGTCGCTATTTAGCTAATACCAGTGTAGACTATATTATTATATTCCGACAACGAGTGGTTATAGGTCTTTTGGAAAAGACTGTTTTTGAACAATTTACGGCTTAATATATTTTAATACTGGTCTTATATGATTCGTGTCCCGGTGTTCTGAAGTGAAGTCTCTGGATGCTTTGAATGTTTGAATGGGCGCATATTAGTTGTCTCCCAAAGTTTAATAATAGGTCGATAATTTTTTTATGCCTCCCGACTATAAATGAGTTGCCTCCAGATGGACTTTAAAATTAATCGTAAAAGAAATGTATCTTACTTAGGTACTAAATGCCCCCCAATGGGCAGATAATAAATGTAAAAGTGATTCCTAAACGATTCAAACATTTTTTATATATTATATTTAAAACGTTATTTATGTATATTTTTAATATAGTTTAATATTTATATTTAATATTTTTATTGATTCGTTATATAATTAACAAATATATTTTATTATTATTTTTAATAGCTGTGTATTATTATTTATTTGTATATATTTATATGATATATATTTCAGGCTAATGTATTTTAATCGTACCATTTAGATATTTAATTCTAAATATCTAAAAACAATGGTTCAACAATTACATTATTCTCAATAATTTTAATATTATGAAGTTCTTCCTAGACTTAAAATAAAATCACGTAATTTTTATTAAATAACGATGAAGAAAAATATCTATAAATATGTATACACCTATATAAGACAATAGTGTTTATCATTATTATGTAATAATATATTAATTTATATCATATTATAATATACAATACTGTATATTTTTTTTTCAATTTAATACATTATATATTATATATACATAAATCCATCTAGTTATGAGACAACTAGCGTGTAAAATAATAATTTTTTTATTTAACGATAAGGATGAATTAAAAAATTATCCGGTAACTCTAATTTACGCGATTTCAGAGTGTGAAAACCTAGTTAAAGCATATGAGCGGTTTTGTTCATCTACCGTGTAAATGTGGCCGTAATTTAATTCCAGATTAATCTTGACTTACTATACTTCACATTATACAATATTTGTATCTATATTGTTATAATAATAATGAGTACTTTAACGCACTCGAATTGCAAGTTTGCACACGCACGCGTTGCCTATATATACCCCGGCTATAATTTACGTACTCGATAGGTAGTTGATTTCCATCTTATAAAACACGATGTAAAATATTTTGATACCATGTTACACGCACAATAAATTATCATGGAAAGGAATTGTTGAACGTGTCGTGAGTCAAGTCGAAATTATAGAAGTTTTTTATTTTGATTTCATACAATATAATATTATGTATCTATATTTGATAATAATAATTGAGATGTCAATTAATATTTAAAGAATTATAATGTGATGAGTACCCTACAGCGAACAGCGAAAAAATAATTATTGTTACTCTCGACACACACGAAAAACCGTCCTTGACACTATGTAATAAAAAAAAATAATAATAATAAAATCGTCCCTATTATAGAATTGCAGAGTTAACCACAAGTATTGCCAAAATGTGTCTCTTTGTAATATTATACACGATAATATTTTAATATTACGATAACGCATATTGTATTAAACCGTCAGACACACAAATGCGTAGGCACCTACCTGTTGCGGTAAATGTATATTCGATCGTCAACTCTTGCAGTACGCTTTTGTCACTGATGTCGTCATCGTCACAAAACTACCTACCTACCTATAAATATTGTATATATATATATATCTGTTGACTGTTTAGGTCGTGCGCATTTTCGTGCACACTTCAACGATTCCTATTCACACTAATCAACACTGATATTTCAATTCGAATTTACTCGCGGTGATGAAATGCGTCGAAGTAGGTAGGTATTTGGTATCTGGTAGTTTGTACAGGTATTTGATATACCTGCATAATATTATGGCTGCTGCATCGGCGTTTATTCGTTCGATCGAATCGAGTACAACTACTGTCGTCCGGCCAAAACGCACACTGCTGTCGTCAATTATTATTGTCATTATTATTGTCTGCAGCTTTCGGTCTTCATCATCGGTATTATTGTTTTCCCGCACGCCATTACCCCTGCTAGCACCTCTTTTACGATTTTTTTCTAACGATAAATCGTAAAATAATGTGTCGCTCGTCGTAATTTTTCAGTGTCCAAACTACGATTAAATATACCGTTAAGTACTTATTATAGGAGGCATAAATAGGTTCGTATTCATATTATACTCTCCAGCTCCATCGTCGGTCCGCACCCACTGACCCACCCAACCGATGACGCTGGCACGATTGCTTTTGGTCGCGAATACAATATTCAATGTAGACTTGGTGTTAACAATAATAAATTAGCGATAATGAGAAAGTGTACGAGTGGGAGTGTATACAAATTCGCTAGGGTTGTATCGATAAATATCTACGACGTATAATATTTGACGTGTTTAAAAAATATAAACTATTATTATTGCGTGTCTGACGTATAGACGGGTTGTCGACGTTGACGGGTGTCAACAGTCAATATATAATATTAATAAACTTTTTATAGCAAATTAGATCTACCCAAGTCGACGACATAATATTATACTCGATAGCGGTGGCAAATCAGCGGCTCATCATATTATAATAAAATTATACTCAACCCCAAATACGTAAACAACAAACAAATCGATGTGCCCAACAGAGAAAATTATGCGGCTCTAATATTGTCGTTATGAAAAACCGGCGATGTTCGTTTTCCTACCGCTTAGCTTAGTTATAGCTCGTATCACTAACGAAATTGTGGGTAGAATATGGGACACTTACCACCTACGGACATTTTACCCAGAGAGGAAGTATCATTTAGCACCCCTCCGCATCACTATGATAAGCCATCAAACAATATTGTTATAATTTTATAAATTATTTAAAGGATACAAAAGGTACATACAAATATTGAACCAAGAATTTTCACAGAGTTATCCTTATCATTTTTATCGAATAATTTATCTTTAAACAATATAGCATGTTGTGTAAAAAATTTTGTTATTCACATTATATTATTTATTCGATGTTTTCCCCATATTATAATGCGTGTATTGGTCCAAATGCAAAAAAAACAAAATCATTTATTGGTCGCTCGTGTGTCGACGTTGCTGTATTTTCTTCTTTGTTTAAATTAAGTCTCACTTTTATATACAATATAATTATTATAATGCAAATATGATTGTGCAGACTTGTCATTGGACGTGTGTGTAGAACTGTGTTATAGAAGCCTCTATAGATTCATACACACATCAGGAGATTTGTTTTATCACTGAATATAGGCATTGTATCGAAAACATGTGTGTATTTGAAAACATTTTTTTTTTTTAATATAATATGTCGAAAACGTGGTACCAAATATCATAATATTTATAATACCACACAAACTCTGCCGTCCTATATTTATAATTGTTATAATGTTTACAACCTGTTGTAGCCATATTTTCACTGACAAATTTGTATTAAAATTATTGTCCTTCATCTTATTATTACTCCACACTCTACTATAAACGACAGATTTACTAGCGACCTATATCAATCGTCACTGATCGGTACACATCACAAATTACACACTAGAGACGTGCGCACGATTGTAATTCATTTTACTTAATATTTGTAAATTCCCCAACCAGTGCCGTAGACAAGAATTTTATATGGGGAGGGGGGGAGTTATTACAATAATAACATGTTATAATAAATTAAGAAAATATAACACATTATATATATTTTTATTTTGATAATCTTTATAACTTTATAATAATCTAAA
Source organism: Pentalonia nigronervosa (assembly GCA_014851325.1). NCBI lineage: Eukaryota > Metazoa > Arthropoda > Insecta > Hemiptera > Aphididae > Pentalonia > Pentalonia nigronervosa. The sequence goes on along the minus strand of JACXSJ010000091.1, from coordinate 24,365 downwards.
TTATAATGTTAGATCTATTTTTCTCCATTTTTTTTGATAATTCGTACAGTACTTATTCCGGTGTGATTTCAATAAGCCGATAACAACTTAAAAGCACTAATCCATTTAAACGATCCTATTTAGAGTAAAGTTTAATTAATAAAATAAAAATAAATATAAATAATTATAATATACTCCTTTCATGCTATTTTTGAGATAGGTCTTTATTCTTTTTAACCTTGAAAATAGCAGTAGATACTAGCAATATACACATAATTTTTAATAAAATAAATATATTTAGAAAAATTATAGGGTCACATGCTTAATTGAATCTAATACATTTGATTTCAACACTCATCGGTACCAACTGTTACACACTTGCCCTTTCATTTCCAAATTTGTAGCTCACAGATTACCGTAGTAATATAAATTTGTGGTAGATAAAAAGAAACCAGAATCTCAAAATCTGTACATCTGAATTTATATCATCAAACAAATGTTGAAAACTTGAAATATTGTTTTGATTGTTTAGAATTAAAATCTAAAAAAAGTTAATCATTGATATAGTTTTCAATAGTTAAATACCTTTGAAAATATTTTGGTGAGCTAAGAATCGTTCATTTAATTGATATACAAAAGATTCCATGAAATGGATAGAAATAGAAATTCGATAATAATCTTCAGGGTCATTACTTGATAAAAAATAGTTAGATTGGTATTTTTGACGGTTTATTAACCTATTGGCTGATCAGTGATTTGGCAGTGTGACCTTTAGACAATACATGCAATACCTTACTTATAACCAATAATATCACAAACATCTATTACTATTATTGATAAAAATTTTAAAAATATATATAAAATATATTAGTAATATATTTGAAATAAATTTATATACATTCCATGTTGTAAGAGGGATGGGGTTTGAACCCCCCCCTAACATCCCCCGTGTCTACGGCCCTGTTTCCAATCGTGATTTGTATGACATTGATATTCCCGTCGTTATAAGTAGTGAATAGTCCCTTTAAAATGTATAATATTGTTGCGAAAATGAATGAATGCATATAAATTCAATTAATAGTGTAAACTTGTGCATTGCGTCGCGGCTCTAATAGATAATAATAATACCTGTCTTCTATTTGTGTAGCTTATAATTTATATAATACTTAATAGTAGCTCGGGTAACTCATCTGATCGTCTATTTATAGGATTCAAAAAGTCAAAGTTATTTATTTTCATTTTGTATTATTTGTATATATTATTATATCATTTAATTTAACTCAAAGTGTCAAATAATTTATAATTATTATATATTTTGTTCTATTATATTTTAAGCGAATTTATTTAATTTATTAAGACTATTATATAGGCAACAGCTTTGACTAGAAAAGACTTCGCACGCTACATTATTGTTTGTGTATACTCAAGTTACCGATTTTATTATCTATATATTATTTAACATAGTTTCTGGTCATTTTATTATCATATACAAGGTCTTTCAATAAATAAAAATGACTAAGGGTCTTATTATATTTATTTTTGTGAATATTATTTATTGGTTATTATTACGATTAATATTGTTGTACGGCAGCGCACTTCCAACATACCGTTGTTTCGTTTTTAATATCATATTACAATCAGACATTGCACACGTACTTACGACGAACATTTGATTATGGCTGTGTCCTACAATCCTACATATTATTAAAATTTATATAATTATATTAAAATATATAGATAATATCATACACACGCACATAATTCACTCAACTTACTCATCATCGTTATATTAGTCGGGCAAATCCGACCACTGTAGTACTGCTGTTCGAGCTTAGACCCGCTCACACCTATTGAGCTAAATACATTGTAATTAGTGTAAATAATGTATTTAGTTCAGTGCTATACACACCATACACGCGCGCACGCAAATATACGCGGTCAGTGAATATTGGCACGCTCTGCAAATTCGTTGTTTTTCCTATGATGTTTATGCGACCGGCGCGTTTTTTATATTGCACTCCGGCGGTCTCCCGTCCATAAGTTTTGAAATTAAAATATCGACGAATTGTATTTTGATACGGTATAAGTATAATAGGCGTGTAAAAGAAAAAAAAAACTTAAAACATCAAACTCCAAATTGTAATCGCGTATAGATCGTTTTACGTGCTATCGGAAAAAATGACACCGATGAGGCAAATAGATGTAAAAAAAATAACTGTAAATAATATAATATTATATGTATACAACACTGCGAACGGTGGTGAACCGATATCGGCACACCGAGCAGCGTGTACGATACTGGAAAAACCATAAGACGTGTATATAAGTAATAATTGGTGTTATATAATATGTTTGTAATTATTATACGTTATACAATAACTTAGCAACGAACTCGCACCGAGTGATAGACAACTGCGAATTTTAAAAATCATAATCAAGGCGGTGAACTTGTTTTTCGTTTCGTAATTATTAACCGTAGGCGGCGCTATTGATAACACGCACGTAATGATAATAGCAAGTGGATCCTCGCTAACTCAAATTCTGTTATCTCGAGGTATCTGTATGTCGATTTTTTTCAGCTCCGAGAGACTTACGATAATTTTGATTCACCTCGCGTGGTAACTCAAAATTTCGATACGTCACATTTTAACAGTCCAGTCCCTTGAGATCCCCCTCCCCCGAGCTGGTTCCCCACTGCAGTAGTACGACGGTAGAAGTTAACAGTTCGCAAATCATAAATTTAACTCGATAAGTTAAAAGTTAATATGGAAATAAATACTAACTTAACTCAATTTAGAAAAAGTTAATCTATTTTTTTTTAATTAGTATGTGGATGAGTGACTCTCACATTTCTCATCTCTAATTTCCTAAATTATAATAAACATTTTTATCATAATGAACAGTGTATATACATATTTTACTTTACATGGTTATTAAATATTTAACATATTGCAATATTAAATAGCAATTTAAATAAAATAATATAAATGTTTGTAATACTAATAATTATTATAGTATTGGACTATTTTTATTTAAATATTTACGTATAAAACCATAAAAACAAAAAATTTTAAAAAATTGTAAACTTGATGGATATTATTTTTAAATAAACTGAGGAAAGCTAAGTTATTTCAACTATTAATATTAAACTAGTTAATTTAAAAATTTAAAACAAAATTAGCCTTTAAACTAGTTAATGCCCACTTTGTCACGTGGTATATAATGACTTGTGCCGGCGATATTAACCTGCAACATCGGAGCACGGTGTGCACCGCGACCGTGTTTACGGTACATGCAATGAGCGTAGTTCAAACCGCAGGGCTGCTTGAGTACCCGGGATTGCCGAGCAAATACTGACGATGAGCTTATATCGGGCATGTTAAACTCAAAGTTTAAACCGGGCCAAATATATTGGAGACATTTTATACAAATTTTTAATTTTATAACCTATAATAATCTACATAAATATAAAACTATCGGAAATACTTATTTTATTAGGTACAGTTTATCAGAAGATAAGACAGAAAACTAGACAAGCGACATAATGACGTATACCTTTCTAGCATAACTATGACACAAAACGAAAATTGTGTAATTTTTTTACTGCTTAAATTTTTTCTATTAACTGTCCATTATTATCGGTAGCCGTGGGCCATAAAAAAAAAATGAGCCGTGGGCCACATACAGCTCGCGGGCTGCGTGTTAGACACATCGGGTATATATAATATTATATTATGTAACCTAATTTAGTGATGAATTATGAATGTATGTGTGCATATTCTTATAAACACGATTATAATCCGTAATAAATTACAATAACAGTGGTATTTTGTGTACTACGCGTATCATAACAATAAGCTGTAATGAATAGTTCACAAATAAATAAAAAACGATTAACAAGTACCTTATTACAGCCCTTCCAGCATAAAATAATCTTCTCGTACCACTAGATATTGTGTTCCTTGCACAGTTTCTGTGCGCGTCCACACACACTACTAATTATAACGGAAATAATCCATCGTATGGTGCGGTTGGCTAACGAGAGCATCTCTTATCAAAACTGATGAGATTAGGTGTTACTATTATTACTAATGATGTACTATAACTATCTAATTTGTTACTTTTTTTTCTCCACCATTGCCATTGTTGTTTTATATACGTATGTGTTATATTTGTATTTATTATTGAAATTGAAATATGTGTTAAATAATTGCTGTATAAAGGGCTCCGCCCGTTAATAAATAAATCAATAAATCAATCGATAAAACGGTCGTCGTGAGCTGCAGTGGCCAACAGTTCAATATTATAATATAAATTCACTAGAATTATTTATATGATCGTCACGAACACAGTCAGCACACGGTCTTCTGGCCAGAGAGAGAGAGAGAGAGAGAGAGCTGTCGCTTGAACACATTATAATCATAAAAAATAAAAATGTATAATTATACAATTTACGCACATTGCTGTGTATAATATAATAATATTATAAATTATAGTTTGACTATTCGTGTCGTACTATTATATAATGATAATAAAATAAAGTAACTTTGGTTTTTAGAGTCGTACAGGATTAAAGGACGAGGTATTCAAGTTACTATTTTAAATATATAAATTATAAGCTGCACAAATAAAAAATAGGTTTTATTGGCTATTAGAGTCACAACGAAATACACAAGTATACACACTATAAAAAAAATAGTCTATAAATTATCTATAAAATGTAATTTATTGTATATTTGTGTTTATTGATTGCGACGGATATTGTAATTTATAAATTACAAAGGGACTATTCACAATCGTACAGTGGGAATAACGTTATACAACTCGCAGACGACAAATTTACTAATTACAGATAAATAATTTATTGCAAAACTCTGCTCAGTAATAAGAAAATTGTATAAAAAGCCGTATCGATGTAATATAACATCACAGACATATAAAAACATGAATAATTAATGATGGCCAACAACTTCGATATCGGTGTATATTTTCGATAACGATATCAGTATTTAGAATAATTCGATAAACCTATAGCCATGTCGAATTTATTTATCATTTTTATTTTAATTAATTTTTAAATGCATTCAAACCGGGGAAACTCCCACAAACTTACCATCTAGTATCTACCTACCTACCTATTAAAAATCCTTACCTCAAATAAGGTTGTTTATACTTAATTATTATTATTTTTTCAAACATAAAACAATAATTTATTAATTTATAGCTGTTCATCATTTTACTTTTATAATTTCATTTGAGTAAAAAGTATACGGCGAATATGAAAAAAATAAAACGTATTTAACAAAAATTTGGTATATTTCTATACCAATTAATATTAAATTAATATTAATTAAATATTATTAATATTAATAATATTAATAATATTTCTATATTCTATACGATATCGGCAAAATTTGGACGAGTTCGATACTTGGAATTATATCGTTGGTCAATCATTATAAATAATATATTTGTTGTCTTATTATTATCTATATATCTACAGTCCGACGTATTATAGCTAGTGGCGTAGTTATAATTTTGTTCTGTGGGAGGAGGGAGGGATAATTTGTTTGGCAAACATCGGTTGGGGTTTTTCGCCTGCCATATTATACAGCTGTATGTATTTTTTTTTAATATACACCACTGTATTATATTCAGTACAATAAAAATTTATACCGAATATTTTGAACAAATTATTTAACAACACATATTTTAATACAATATAATAAATTATTATTAATTATTAAAAAATCACTATTTATAAAACAAGATCTAATTGTTGAAGTTTTTTTTATAGTTCATCAATGTGTTCTTCGCATTAAGGGATATGTTTCTATCAACAGTTAATGTTGGTATACGGTTGGTATATCATAATAATATAATAATATGCTATAAAAAAGCTCTGAAGGAGGGACTATTTCCATATTCCCCTCACCGTAAGTCAAGACTATGTCACTGATTACAATATATTACATAATATTTGATGCTTACACCCGGGTTATACGGTATACCGGGCGTTTACGAATTCGCGATTCCTATTTATTTGATTTTATACTTGTCGATTGACGACATCGTTGCTGCGCAATATTTTTTCGTGTTTCGTTCGTCACTAGACCAGTTCTGGAAGAAAGCTCGTTTGCTACTAATAATATAATATTATTATAATATTGGTACAAGTACCTCTATATATTGTATCGCGTGTAAATTTAACGCGGAAAGTGTGAAAACAATAATATCACCGCGGACATGTGCGGTGTGAGCCCGATATTTGCGGTACACACAAAAAAAGATTTATCGAGTGTACACGCATACCAGATACTGGGTATAGAGCACAATATAACAATATGATGTCGCTAAAGCCGCTCGCAATGGTTGTGCATTTTCGCGAATATTAATTGCGGTCCGGGAATATGACGTGTACTATGCACAATCAAAAAATAAGAAATGATAAAATTAAAAATTGTTTCTAATGTATTACCTATATTATATTTTGCAATATTATGCACATAACGTACGGAATATTATAATACTTTACAGTTACGAACCGGTTTCTCCCCGTCCGCGTTATGCACAGAGGTGAGCACAAAAATTAATCAACAAACACGGTAGATGAGCATGCGAGTGGTATAGTAGGTACTTACTACCTATATAGTTATACATAGTAAATAACATAATAATATTGTATCTTCGAGAGTTGTATACGAGCAATGCTTTCGGGCGAGATGTTAATAATTTTTCCAACCATGTTTGCATAAGACAATTTATTATTATTTTTTTTTCTAAAATGTAAATACGATATAATATCCTAAAAATATTAACGGTTAACCGGATCTTCATCGGTTAGCGAATTGCACTACAAATACGTTCTCGTTTGTCTGACCACCGTCATTTAAACTATGGAAATAACAAAGAAATTGTCGAGACACTTTAAAACGACCGACGTTCTACCTGCAATGGCTTGTAGTTGATTCATTCATGTAAAAATTAAAGTACAAATAATAATTCATAAATATGCCAAAGCACTTTGCACATAAAATGTAATGTATTTTAGAAACTGGTGAGCGCTCTGAGTGATGGATGTGTCTATAAGGTTTTACAACCATGTGTGTGCTTTTTCTTATGTTTCTGTAACCACGCTTTGAAGCAGTAGTAAAAATGCTTCAATCTTCGATATTGAGGATGGTTTCCGATTGTAAATCGGATCAAGTCAGTACATTTTGGTAAATAATGTTGTAACTTATATTACCTTTACACTACCTATATGGAATGGAAAAGAAAAAATATGTATAAAAACGACTCACATATGAGTGTTTAAACTGTCGTATATACCGATCGCTTCCGACGTACACTTATAAATAAGCACAATTAACATAGAACACTATTTATTACAATTTATCCAGCAGTGATCGCATCAAGCGATCACCGCTGAAGAACGTCTTTCCTTATACATTTCTATCTCTTAAATATAACAGTTTAACCTAGTTCTATGCTACTACAACTACTAAAACTTACTAAGACTTAATACTACATTTTGTACAACGAGCATGTTTTCTTAACCTAGTTCATGGCTTTGGTATTTATGAATTATAACATATACATATTACAACAAAACTCAACGATGCACCTACGTACATTTTTAGCACGATTTGTTAATTAATTGTGTGATCGACTAAATAAGGGGGGGGGGAAGATTTAGCGTTTCAATAAAAATTAAACACGAGGAATTACTATAATAGAAAATAGAAATACAATAGAAAAGAGTGGTGGTTAGGTTAGGTCGTGGAATTCACTTCGACAAATATGACGACTACTAAGGTACATATATTATTGCACAGTAATACGTATTTTTCTTCGATTTCAAAATAGCGTTCCTTAACGCCATATGTTTTCAATTAAAATTTAAAATATTATTCCGTTTGCGAAACCTGCAACGGAGCAACTTTGTAGCGTCGTGCGCGTAATCGTCAATCGATAATAATTTCAATAGCAAAATAGATTGGTGTGGTGCTTCTTAATAATTTCATTTTTCCTTTTCCGTTCAGAACTTGTGTGGGTTTTATTATTTCATACACAGCATTTATATTGGTACTTATATATACGATATTTTTTTTTTTTAGCAACAATCAGCTGTTTCTATCAGTTATATTACCAAGCAAACTTGCGGGTGCGGTGTTTGAGAATGGTGTGGTTTTTTGCAGCGTATTGCGTTTGTATACATATTACACATATAATAATATAATATATTATGCATAGTGTGGGTGCGTTTCTAATGGACGTTTCTTTTTATTGTTTTTAATCTCTTACAGTATTATCTTCAAAAGTAAATTTTCCGACAATCAAATAATGAGTATTACTGCGTGCAATTTACTAAGTATTATCTAATAGTAAAGACGTTAAGTATATCTACCCAAATATAGTTATAATATTGTTGTCTAGGATAATATTTGCTAACTAAAAAATATAAAACATATATTTACACAAGATAATAATATGTACGCATTTCAAAACAATATATTGTGTACCTTCATGATGTTTATGATAAAGTTTTCTTCGTACTGTGATTACTAAGCAACGAGTTAATATATCGGTGACTCAGTACCTATAATACTTTTATGATTAGACAAATGATAACTTCAATACTATACAGTTACTATAAGCCTCGAATGGTTGATTAAATTAATGCGAATGGTTAAACTGTTAAAGCCAATATAATAATAAACACAAATTATATTATATATTATGACGAAAAAAAAATGATTTACGTGTACGTTTTATGGAGCGGCGTGGTAAAAAAGGTCAGCAAAATAAAAGAAAACTCGAAATAAGTAAGCTATAAAAAAAAACTAGTTTTTATGGTCGGAAATCGTTTTCACTTGTATATTAAATCTAGTATTTGCATTAGCATTTTGAGTAAAAACTAGGTAAATTGAGTAAAAACTTAAAACGTGTTTTTCCACGAATACTTTTTGACATAATATTATTAACTGGTTTTAACTATTAATAATTTTTAGTCTCAACTGATTTAGGGTTTTTAATACTACATATGCGAAATACGTAGATTGATGTCACTTTTATACACGCCTTGATTTTTTTCTCTCTGAAATAAATTATTACCATCGAAATTATCATAATATATATGTATGTGAATGTTATAACAAATTACAAAAAAATACTAAAATTAATTTTACATTCCATTGGAAAACGGTAATACAATATATTATTATAGTCTATGTACATCAAGTCATTTAGGGTCGTTTTTAGAATATTATATAAAACATGTAACGTATTTCATTTTTACTATCAAACAATATTATGTATAGTTCGATACCACACTATACTAACACGATTTCGGCTATAGAACGATAACATTAAAAAGACGTGGACAAATACAAAATATAATATTACTATTATAGTAAATAATAAACGATCTCCGCTATAACTCATAACGCAGCTTATAAAAATATGACGTACCATTGTACTCGTATAAAATATAGCTAGACGACGATACGACTACTATACGAGGATTTCGAAACATGCCTGTTACGTATTTTTTCGTAAATAAAAAAAACAACAATATAACTTTGCCGGGGGGGGGGGGAATATATGGTACGCTGGCACAATAAATTATTATTTTTTCCTACATAACGTACGGCGGCGCAGTTAGAGAACGAAAAACGTATCGGCAAATAATTATTATATTGTTGGCCGTCCGTCCGCCGACGTGTACCTACCGTATCTACGATGTTATGAGTAGGCACAACTCAGTACCGCACACGACAACGGCAATAATAATAATAATAATAATTATGTTGTATTTCAGCAGAGAGATTTGCGTAATCGTAAAGTCGCGTATCATGAATCGGTCGTAAAAATTGCATCGAGTTGTAGGTACTCTTCGGAGGATTAAATTCAGGTTGTCGTCGTCGCCTGCGGGTAAATAGTTCGATCACTGCGGGCGCGGACGTTACACCGCCGTACAATCGCAATAAACCTAGGTATAGGCGGTATCATCTCCTGCTCCGGGGTCGACGCCGTGTCGTCATGTGTGTGTGTGTGTGTGTGTGTTGTGATGGTTAGTCTCGCAGACCTATAGTGAGTTTCTCCGGCGCGCAAGTCTGCGTCCTTCGGCCGCTTTTATTGTCGTCATTCGCGGCCCGCGGCTGCTGCAGCGTGAACCGCAGAAAAAGAAGAAGAAGATGAAATTAAACGACCATCGGACACAAGTACCTGCCTATTATAATAGGTGTCCTACTATGTCTGCCCACACGTCATATACTTGTGTGCACCTCACTCGTGTTTGGGATTTCGTCGTCGTGATTATCCGACTATCCGAGCCCAGCACGGAGCTGTTGCAATATTCTCGCACACATTATTTATTATAATAATTGTGTTATTATATTGTTATTAGTGTTGGGAGTACCTGCCTATACCTATCTTGGTCGGTTCGCGAGGACGACAGAAATTCAATAATGATAGTAGGTACCTATAATCAAATAATACGCGCACAGTATTATCTATGTGCTACGTGATAAAGTAATGAGTAGTTACATATACCGCGGTATACCTGTATATAGCACTATAGGTACGATAGATCAATTATCGCAGCGCGGAGAAGATCTTCTGGCTGGTTGTTGCGGCGTACCGAGATCGATAATAGCGTTATATTATAATAATATTATTTTGTTTATGAATAGATACGTATAGTGTGACGGCTGATGGGGGAGAAAAATTAGAAGAACAAAAATAAAATTAAACAAATGCCAACGACCTGTACGACGTGGCAGCAGCCGGACGGACAACAATGGGAATGAATTTACTTTCGCCGTTTTTGCTTTCGGCTACAATTTCGCCGCCGCCGCCGCCTTGGATTTTCGACCGGTTTTGGTCGACAAAACGCGAAAGCTCTCGATATATTAACTAGCATATGTGTGTATGTGTGTATACATACAGGGTGTCCACCAAGCATGCGCACCTGAATTATTGCTTTGATAATACATTTATTTAAACACATATCTGATATTTAGAAATTCCAGATATATTTCAAAACCATCTTTTAAAATACTTAGATTTTTTATGCTGTTTAAAAAAGGACGTTCTGCGATGATTTAAATGTTTTTTTCTTCCAATATTAACCACCCGTATTCACAGTTATTTGCAAATGATTCAAAATTCAAACGATTAGTTTTTGAATTGTTGAATTTGAAGTACCTATGATATTAAGGTATGAGGATAATATGATGGGAATGCTTTAGTAATTAATATTAATTCGTTTAAATTGTATAATGTTTAAAATCTGTCAGCGTGCATATAATATAGACTAAATATTACATAAATTTTATGTAAAACCAGTAAAAACTAAATTATTTTCTTATACAACAAGTACCTATAAGTATTGTGTTTAAAATTTCAGAAACTACTCATTCAAATTTCGATTTAAACGCAATAAAATGTTCAAAAAAAAAGTCATCCATCTAATATTAAACATTAAAAATGTACCTAGGCAATGGTTAAACCGCTTTGTAAGTATTACGGTAGGTTAATTTAATTTTTGATCAAAAATATTGCATTCATTATAATATTATTAATACCTTGATATTTAATTATTATAATTGTGTATAATATAATATCATATTTAGTTATTAACTTTTAAGTTAATACTAACTTACCGTAAAACAATGTGATGATAAAAATAGAAAAAAAGCTTAAAATGAATCAAAATATTTTGAAATATCATTACGTGTGGTAAAATGTATGATAAGTACCTACATAAGAGTTTTACTATTCGTTTGAATGTATATCGTCGTCCAAATTTTAAATTCAAATGTCTATAAAGAAAAATTATGAGTATATATTTTTTAGAATTTTCGGTTTCAGTATAAACTATATTAGAACTTATAATAACTTATATAGTACTTATATAGTACTTATAAGAAAGCTTGTATTATATTTTTAAGATTTTTGACCAAACAAAAATCGATAGTAATAAAAAAAAATATAAAAAGTTTATAAATAGCTCAAAAAATGTCAAAATATTTTGATAATTGAATCATGTATAGACAATTATTATATAAATATTTAATGAAAACTACGGTTATTCGTTTTTGAATTACATAAAAAAAATAATAACTTTATCATAAACTGGTTTTGCGTAAGACTTTTCGTTTTCCGTTAATATTTATTTTTTACCCCCCAAAGAACCAACTAGATTCACTTTCCTACCAGAAAGGATACTGATAATCAAAACGTTTTCATTGCTTCAAAAGTTGAAGACAAAGGAAAAACATACATTATGTGCAGTTATTAATTCAATACGTCATATAAATCGCTACACTCCTAATCTAAAAAAGACGCAGCAGTTGTTATCACTTAAACTTAAACAAATACGTTTGTGGATATTTTTTCGCAGGATACACCTTAGACGGAATAATAAACCTCTTTAAAGTATTTAAAAATATTACCTTTAAACTTCGAATATACCAAAAATTTTGAATTTGAATAATTAATTCATTATTAAAACGTTAAGTACCAGGGGTAGCACACCCGATTATGAACCACCCTGTATATACGGATAGACTCATAAGTAGGTACCTATATTAGTCGTTTTTGCTGCGGACGGAGTAACATATGTATAATGGCAAACACACAAACACACCTGTTGGACACGACGAGATTTCTCGAAATGTAATTATCGCGCGTTGACCGTATAGAGGTATATAATATATAATATCGATATGCTATTTTACAGGCTCGTCGTGCGTTATCCCGTTTGTCCGTACGCACAGTAGGTAAGTGTATATTATTCGATACACCGATGAGATATGATATGCAAATGGGACGAGGCCGATGAGATAATAATATTATATTATCATTATGATTATAAATCAATTCACGGCGATGCTATGCGCATACACGCGATACTGTATAGATGTATGCAATTATTTTCGTATACAATGCGTATACATAATTTAATAACGCCCTGCGAATCGTGAACGAAGCTTAAAATGTAATATTAGGATGATATTACGATATTATAATTGTGCTTAATGTGTTAGATTACCATATCGTTTCAGTATTTTGTAGATATTTAATTCTGCAGTGTATACGATTTTTTGATATTGAATTACGACGAGTCTCGTACATATATATGCAAACGAGATTTCTAACGCGTCTTCCGTCGATTTCAAATGTGGTAAAAAATATGTTTTTCGAAATAAGTCACATTTATTACTAATCATTTCGCAGTTTTCTTACGATAAAATAAATTACCTCCATTATAAATTAAAAATCTTAATAAATCGCAGCGAACGCGCGTATCGTGGTCATATCACGGTTACACCTGGTATACGACGGACTGCATACATTTTATTATACGCCGACGTCAGGTTGATACGATATCATCTTATATAATAATAAAATATATACATCAGTAGACAGAAAGGAATCATAATACCGACATAACGCAGTTTTATTGTTATGTACATCATATGATATTTACTTCCCGGTATTAATTACAATCGAATAGGCACATCCTAATAAAACCGAAGTCCATAACGTCGATTACGGAAAAAGTGACATTGTAAATAAGTAACTGTATATAAAAGTAAACTAATAGTTTACTATAGGCATCATAGTGAAGTAATTAATATTGTTGCTATTTCCGATTTTCAAAGTTCAAGCATTGCACAACTAACTGAGCATAATAAACTATGATGAACAACTACATTTCTGTGGAAACACAAAAAACATGTACAGTAGATTCTTAATATGTCGAACGTCGCTATCTCGAATTTTTCGTTATCTCGAACTACTTTAAATTCCCCTTGAAACTACTGTTACACTTAATAGTGTTTTGCTCTCGATAACTCGATATAAAATTAATCGTTTTTCGTTATCTCGAGTTCACAAATAATATTTTTATTACGGTTAAAACAGGAATTGTGCAGTACATTGCATACATTGTGCAGTATAGCGATTGTGATTTAGCGCGTTGGTTGTCACGTTTGTAGTCTTTCGTAGTTCGTTTATTCGTTTGTAGTGAAATGGAAAAGAAGCGTAAATTAAATGTTCTTTCAATTTCGGATAAAGTTCGTTTAATACAGTTAGTTGAAAAAGGTGACCGTAAAAAATGTGAAATCGCCAATGAATTCAATATTCCACCAAATACATTGTCGTCAATTATTTTATATATTATATATTAATTTTTCGTCGACTACTACAGGTATGGATGATAAGGCTTTTTCTGCATTAAATAATTTGGAAGACGTCGTGGCAGAAAAAAGTAATATTAAGCAAACTTTAATGACAGATTTTTTTAAAAAAAAATAATTTATTCCGTCATTTTTATGTATTATAGGCATTCGTATTATTTATTATTCTTATACAACATACATTTCTATTATTTTTTATTTTTTAATAAAACTCGATATCTCGAACTTTTTTCTGTTCCCCTTGAGATTCGACATAACGAGAATCTACTGTATAACGAGTTGTTGCATACAGAGTAGGGCATTATTCGAATAATTTTTTATTCAAAATGATTTTTTTATAATTATTCGAATTATTCGAATAATTTTCAAAACTTATATTGAGTTCTATACAAAAATGTATAAATAGATTAGACATTTAGATATTAGATGGGAAATGTCCCATATAGCTATTATTATTATTATCTTTATTATTATTATTTTAATTAGGTACTTTTATTTAATTTTGTTATAGTTATTTGTAATTATTATTACAAATAAATACATATTTTACCCTGTAGTAATCCAAATTAAAAAAACATCTATTTCTTAACTTTTATTTATAGTTCAATAGTTGTTTTGCTTATATTTTTTGCATTTATTTGAAATAAAATTAAATTTATAATTACTTAATTTATTGTTTTTAATATTTGCGTGTTTAAAATTACCAACTAAAGTTTAATCAATTAAGTAAACGAAAATTAATTGAATAATATTTTATTTGAATAATTCGTTGTAAAAATTATTCGAATAAATATGTATTCGAATAATTATCTAGATAAAATTGTGCCCAACTCTGGTTGCATATTACAACTTTTAATGCAGTTCATGAACTTTTTTGGCATTTTTTTTTTTTACAAATATTTAGTTTACCACTCCTATAAACTTTTGAACTCGGTTTATAAAAGTGATCGTAAATTTTACCTACACAAAATCAAACATACATATTAAACATAATTTATCATATATATGTGTATAATTTAAATTATGGTTTTGAGCAAATTAGCCAAAAACCCAACATTTATAGACAATGTAAAAAACTCGTATTTTAAGGCAAAATATAATAAATTGATTCAACGTCTAAATTAAAATAAATTTGTTTTTAAAAATTATTTTGTGACATGTCACATAATATACGTCTTGTGTAGATATTATACTGCAATAATACTACGTTTTATTTTGTTTATCAAAACATTTTTTTTTATATACAGTGCAGATAAAATTAAATAGGAGAAGGGGGATCAAAAGAGCGTGTCAACATTTTTTTTTTTAATTTCTAACTGACTTAAGACTAACGTCAAACCACTAAACATAATGTTTTAATGAAAATCGTTTGAGCTTATTTATTCCATATGAATTTCTAATATTGTTTACACGTGAATTTAACTCTGTTAATGATATTGTAGACAACGTGCGAGATAAACCTATAACAGTTAAACGTAAAATGTGAAAAATTTAACAAACATTAATTTTATAAGAAATCGGTGTAGTATATTATACCGAACAATAATGATAAAAATTAGTATATAGTATTATTATAGTGTTACATAATCATATTATCGTATAGTATTAAATATTATATACACATATCGACAGTTAATGTAGTCTTAATACTCCGATATTATTTAATAGTATTTATTCTAACGGTTTTAAGATATGTATTTTAAAACTACAGACCGTTATAACATTATATTTACAAAATACTGGAACTGATTCGGATAAATCCCCTGTTCAATTGGATTTTTCATTCTTAGCGGTTTAAAATTCTATACAGTCATTTGCATTCCGACGAGAAATGACCCATTTCACAGTAATTTAAATATCGTAGTTTTTTTCTGTTTATGTTTTTTCAAGACGCAACTCACAATAAACCGTTTGTGCGGAAATGTAGAAATGTATATCCTCATGTAAAACATTAGAGGAGTAATCACTAATCGCATGCATACATTATAACATTAAATGCTATGTAACGAAATAATATAATACTCGTTTTTTAGTTACAAACATTCTCTGTTTATTTTATAGTTTACTTAATTATGTAGTTTACAATATTTTCTTTTACAGATTTAATTAATCGCTGGTCGAGCGTACAAATTTATGTAATAAAGACAAACTCACGGCTTTTTAGGTACAACTGTCGCGGTCAGTATTGTATCACCATGGCTGCCCTAGATCGGTCCATGTTTATGTATACATGTAGTCGCCTGGTTTTAGTAGAAATGAGTTTTTCTACTTTTTTTTCGTGTTATTTAATTGAATCGGTGACTGTTATAATATGGAGGTGTTCTCAGGTGCTGTCTGGTAAGATTCAACATTTTTTCTTTAGTATTAATGTGTTATTAAAAAATTATATAAAAGGTTGTGGTCGGGTATGGAAATAAGTATGCTCCACCAGCGCACTCTATACTAAATATTCATGTTGCGTTGAGTATATTAAAATGAGTTTTCTCTGCGATTACGCTAGCGTCTTGTTACAACTATAGGCAATAAAAACCGATAAACTGCACTAGTTACTTTTTTTGTGATACAATAAATTGCATTGTCGACTTCCATTAATTGAAGAATTGTATGTTATTGGCTATAATACCTATCTAAAAAATAACATAAAACGCAATTTGTATGCTTGAACATGAACCGTTTTAATTTAGACCTAATAACTAATAAGTGTATAGTATAATATTAGGGGTATTATGCTCTAAATAATACTATACGTAATTATATTATATTTTGATTGAATCAACTATTTATAAATGCATACAATATTATTAGGTATAATAACTTACAATAGGCGTAAGCGTTTTTTTTATTTTTATTTTATAAGGAAAAACAATAGATTAAATCACAATATAAATTGTTACACTATTATATTATTATACTTGAAATTCCAACGTATAGACATGGACGACATAGTAAACATTAAACACTTAACCACTTAAGTCATAAGTGGCCGTTTCCTCCCTTTGAGTTTGAGATTTAATTCCGGTTGTAGTGCTACAATCATTACAACAATTTTTTCATTATCTTTAGATTTTAACGCTTGGGCGGAAATTGAATAAAATTATTGGAGGGGCAAATAACCAAAAATACCTACATAAAAATAAATCTACTTACTTATCACCATTTTTTAGTAAACAAATCTTCGAAAAACCAAAATATTAAAATTAATTTACAGAAAGAATTACATTACATAAAACTTATTATTTTTAAATGTGTTTAATTTGAATTGTTGTGAGTAGGATGACAAATAGATCCAAGGTTGTATAAATTTTTGAAAAATAATTTAGTATCAATACTCTAAAGATCTAAAAAACATCTTTGAAAAAAAGCACATATTACTTTTAAAAGGTCTAGTCTTGCTTTTGATTACAATACCTTCCTGAACTAGAAGCCAAATGCAAGCGACTTTCAAAACTAGATTATATTTCTTTTCTTGGTCGTACTGAACGCTCACTCTCCGTCTTGCCTGAAAACTTCTAGAAATAAGTATGAGATTTAAAAGAAACAACCTATATCCCGCTTCCCATACATTATCTAGACTCATTGTTTAACAATCATTCAGTATCTGCTACTCTTTTCTTTGACTACTTTGGATCTATTTTTCAGCCTCCTATTAACTTATCACCACCTGATTCTTATAAACTATCCTATAATCTTCCTTCAAATTGCTACTTCACTCCGGATGATGTTCTCAAAGAATTAACTGCTTACCAACTATCTCCAATGGACCAGATGACATATCAGCTCGTTTGCTCTTTACCTGTCGAAATTCGCTGTTCTTTTCAATTTTTCTACCGTTTAGACAATCCATGGACGAGAGAATCTTTCCTTCAATGTGAAAAATGTCCTCAATTATTCCTATCTTAAAATTAAGCGACTCTTCTCTAGTAGTCAACTATAAAAACTGATTTCAATTTTACACCACATCGCTAAGATATTTAAGTCAATTGTGTATAATTGCACTAAGCATTTACTTAACCATACCCTTATTTCTTAGCAGCACCGTTTTAGATCAGAAAAGTCTACTACTCAATAGACTACTAGACACACTCGACATACTCTCTAATATCTCCTTCAGAACACCCTCACATAATACCCGCAGCCAATAGAAGATCTATATACCTGCTCACTCTGCATCATACGACCATAACAACCCTATCCACCGCATTCTCCGATCTTTCCACTATTAAAGCACTTTTTATTATATTTGTATTTGTTGTGTATTAAATACTTACCTAATTCATGTTTCACTATTTTACGATAAATAATCTTATGTTGTAATGCCTCACGGTGTATATTTTGTAAATAAATAAATGCCCCAATATTGAGGATTCTGCCTATTTAAAGGGACACCTGCAGTACCCACTTAATGTTGTTGCCTGCATTCTTTTCAAATTTTGTGAGTTTTGGGAGACTTGCGGGTAGAATATGTTTACTCTTAGTACCTATTTTTTTGAAAATAAAAATATTAATATAATTAAAACGTGTCGATATATTAGCACATGTAATAAAATTCGTGAATCAATTTATATACATTACCACTTGTTAAAACAACAAACAAGATTATTTTTTCGGGGTGAGTAGCCTTCAAATGGGTAGAGTCGATAATCAAGTTTTAGAGGCTGCAAAGTCCACGGGATGTTCAGTCGGAAACTAACAGTATAACAAAACATAGAAATACATAAAATAAGTAATAATGCCGAAATTAGATTGCTATAACTATTTTTTTTAAACCTTCTATATTAGGTATATGTCATTTAGAAGACAAAGTTATTGTTCAATAAACACGTAATTGCTTACAAACAATATTTATGAACCTAATGCAATTATCTTATGTATATTGCACAAAATACTTCCATAAAAAATGTTGTTAAATTATTTTCTATAATACATGCATCTATAGCATAAAGAACACAATTATACAAGTGTTGAGTGTCTATTAAAATTATTTAAAAAATGTTAAAATATATTCTAAAATACTTTTAATAAAATTAAAAGTAATTTTTTTTTTTTTTATCTTAATTATTTATTTATAATGTATGTAATTATAATTGGACGAAATTAATTTTAGACTTAACGTGCTAAACTAGATATTTAATTTATAAAACTGTGATCTTGAAAATTCAGGTTTTATCAGGGATTCAATCTAAATAAATTTTAAACACTGAACACTCTTGTTATGTTATGTTTAAAATACTATGTAGCGTAATATTGTAGAACTTTTTTATATCTATAATATATATGTTGGATGTACGTATAATTATTTATAAATCTCGTTTCAACAAATATGTAGTAAACCGTAGAAAATGATGTAGTTTATAAATAATAAATAAATAAATAATATATTGATGATGTTATAATTAAATATTTTGTTTATATTACGTTCAATTTTGTTGCAATAAAACTGTACGTTGTTATATAATAACAACATATCTACTTACACCAATATATAGAGTGATTCAAAATGTATGTTACGGCCAATTGATTAATTAAAAATAGAGAAAAATATATGATACGAAAGTTTTTTGATTTAGAAACATCTAAAATAATTTGTACATTCTGAAAATTTTTAAAATATTTTAGAGGGGGGTTTGGGCGGTCAAATTTATAAATTTATAAAAAAATTAAATATCTTTCAAATTGAGAGTTTTGCATTAATTAATGCTTTTCAAGCACTGAAATATATTAAAAAAAATGTCTTCATATTACGTTTGCAAAAAAAGTATACGTAGACTCCCATTTAATTTTTTAAAGTTGACCCCCTAAAATACCCTTAATATATTATAATAAAATATTATAAAATGCACAAATCATTTTAGATGTTTCTAAATCAAGGAACTTTTGTGTTATACATTTTTCTGTATTTTGAATATGTACGTATGTGATAAAATGGCTATAAAATAAATTTTGAATCTCCCCGTATATGCATGTAGGTACCTCTATGCGTGTAAGTATACAATTATATCATGAGTCTGTTTGGTATAAGCTACCTCCGATAACATATTATATTGTACACATCACTCCGTCATTTGCAATAATCGAAGACAAACAAAATTTGTGTTTTTATCTCGATGTGACCGTGTGACACGCGAGTATAATATAATATAATGCCTTCTATATCGAGGAACCCGAAAGCAATCGGAACAAAGACCTGCACAGTCGCGTGTCGTACAGACCTATTTATGTACTTGCTATGCATATAAATAATAATTATTAATCATATTAATACACATGTATGTAATACAATAGTATCTATTATTATATAACCATAACAGTCGAAAAATTGCTATTAAAACGTTATTATAGTAGGTATAGGTATAGGTATAGGTATATTATCCGTGTCGAAACGCATTTAAACTGTGTGTGTGTGTCGGTATGATAAAAGAGGTAAAAAACGCGTATTGTACAGTAACAAAAACATCGTTGGCAAAAGAGACACACATAGCTGAAAGTTCGTTCTGTAAAAACAAAGACATACAGGATTGCGGTGCGTGGAAATTACAAGCGGTGATGTGGAAAAATCCTGAACTCATCGATCGCTTTGCTTGGTCGCGCAGATAGAGACCACTTGCGCCTTGCAGTCAATGTCGGATACAAAGTATATAAGTATTGTATTTTATGTAATTTATTATGGTAAATAAAATACAAAAAAAAAAACAAGTACTAAACTTTTACCAGTCTAAATCCCGTTAAAATGGGTTAGAACCTCATCGAGTTAAGGGAATTGCAAATGGACAGTAGTTTTTAAGGAGTTCAAAATTGTCAATTTTCAAATTGTATGCATGCGGGTCTTGTGAACGGGTGCGTAATAGATTTTTCAAAATAAAAATACTGAACAAGCTTGTTAAACTTATATATCAAAAAACCATTTGTATCATACAATTTTTTCTATATTTTGAATCAATAAAGTGGCCGAATATAAATTTTGAATCACATCTTATCACCACCACCACCACCACCAATGATAAGCATACTCGTTTTTCATTTTTATGTACTTAACCTCATCATACATAAATTGTAGACAAAAGTAACCTCTATTAATTTTATATTATAAAATAATAAAAGTTAAAACTTATCACATGTTAAATATGTAACTATGTAAATATAAAATTAAATGAAAAGTAAATAAATGAATTTTTATATAACATTTTTTAATTGATGAAATCAAAATAATTTCATTAATGTTGTAACAATTTAAGAATAAACTAATAATGAATAAAACAATAAATATGATATTCTATTTATTTTTTTATAAAATGTTATGCATAAACAAATTAAAGTCAATAGATACATTTTTCCTGTATGTTGACTTATTAAATTGTAATAATTTTGATTAATTAATTATTAATGTAAAAGAATTGAAAAATTATAAATATATCAGTGTAGTGATTTAAAGAAAACATTTTTTTTTTTTTTTACTGAAACTATTTTAATTATACATAATATAATAAATAAAAGGACATTAAAACAAAATACAAAACGTTTTTAATGTTTTTTGATTACTTTCCAGAACAAAGGATATTAATTAATCAAAAAACAGGACATTTCTTCAAAATATAGGACTTCTGAGCACTTTAAATCATTTTTATATCTATGTCTGTGGTGTAAAAATATAAATAAAATAATGCTCCCTACATACAAGTCATCACCTCGGCGTTGCGTCCCCGTGAACAGTAAACAATGCATGTTCATTTGTATATGATTTTTGGTCAATCCCGCCGATAACGCGATAAGACTTATGAAAACTGATTTGAATTCATTGATATGGTCTACTCGAGATCGATCAGGCTGCACTTTAAGATATTTAATTTGATTTCAAAATAATCAACATTAAAAATTTCATAAACATTTAGTTCGTCCCTGCAGAGCGGTTGATTTTGGTAATTTGCTTGTTCAACCTGCTTGCAGTTTGGTAACGTCGGTAGCATTCGACGATTTTGATAATTTCGTTCACGTTCTCATCAGTCATCGCTGCCTATACTGCTTCTCTATAAAAATGCTTTAACATCAGGCGTCATCAGCTATAACTTTGAAAAGTACAATGAAGTTTCGTTTACTGAAATAAGAGTTGTAGATATTCTTGTATATATCGATGTGATACAACCAAAACTGTAGACTGTACATAGCACGTTATATTATTATATAGTCGTGAAACGCTAACAGTATGGAAATTGGAAAAAAAATATATAGATATATGGGTGCTCGAAACAATAGTTTGTCGAAATCATAAATCGTGACCGTTTCTATTTTGCATACCACGTGTACCTACTTTTTCTATCATAACTTTATTATTATTATTAATATTTGTAATAAAAACCAAATAAAAATACGTACATATTATATTCAATAAAATTCAAAATAAATAGTTCTTTTTTACTTTTTGTGTTAACAGAACAAATATATTGGAAAAAAAAAAATCACAAGCTTGTGCGTTTGTATATATTCTGTTGTTTGACTCTGTATTATATACATTATAATATGTGTGTCAGTAAAGCGTTCCATTTATGAGAATATTGAGTGCTAAAATATTTCAAAATGTAGTTTAGTCATCCTATGAAAAATATTATATTGATGTATTTATTGCAGTGAGTTGTAATTTTCAATGTTCGCTTATAGAACTAGATGTAAATTATATTACAGGTAAGTAGATAATAATGTAATATGCTATATATAATCATTATTTTATGTATAAACACCTACGTCTTGTCGATTGTATACCACATTAAAATAAGATCAAAGAAACATCAAAATTATATTACTACATGTTCAAATTTAGTTCAGTAAAACCCTTGGGTATATGAATTTTGATTTAATTTTATTACTCATAATTATCAATATTACAATTGATTATTGTACACATATATAGACAGTTAATACTATATGTGTATACGTTAATGTTTGTTATTCAAACAATTTTAAGATATTATGGACCTAAATAAAATATGTAGTTATAATTTCTTTAGTAAATTTAATTATATAACACAGTTAACTGGACATATTTGATAAAACTAACATAATATTATTCAATATTCAAGATCAAAAATATCAGAATACAAAGCAAATATTCAGTTGGAATTTTTACGAGTCAATAAGTGCATATTTGTACGAAATCTATTTGTATCGCCATTAATATTATATAAATGTCAAAATCAATAATTATAGTAAATTTATTTTATATTATATAACAATTAGCTATTATAGTTACTAATATTACTGTAATATATTATAATATTATTTACAAATTGGCGGTCTGAATACAACTTTGAGGTCACGCTTTTGTACCTTTAAAATAAATTATAAAATTGAAACTTTAATTATACTCTGCAGTAGTAACGCTTAAAGTATTTTTTTGGTCTTGACACAAAAGTCACAAAATAGTTGTGATACTTCAGTAAACGATGTACATACCTATTCATTAATAATGTATAAATTTTTAATTGGATCAGTTTAAAGATTTCTATTCTATATACAAAAAAAAAAAAAACAATAAATAAAAATGTTTGTTTAGATAGGTAATTAATAGCTGTTACGTTTAATAACAAGTATCTAAATTAATCGTTACCTCAAAAAATAAATATTATGTCTTTCGAATTTATAAACGATTATCATCTATCATGGTACTTTTTAAACTAAATTAGCTTATTTTAAAACAGCATTATAATTAGGGCTCTGAACTTAATGCATTTAAAAAGTACTAAATATGCATGTTAGTTAAATATGCATATTTAGTATGCTTTAAAAATATGCACTTATTTTTTTTTTTTTTTTTTACTCACAATTGTCACAAATGCAAATTTTTGACTAAAATATATTTTTATATTTTATAATTTTTAGTAAATATTTATTAATGAAAACGGGCAAACTTATGTTAACTACGGATTTAAAAAACTCGAAGAAAACTTTCAAAATAAATATATATTAAAATATATTTATTGTCAAATTTTCAAATTGTATTACTTATAGACTTAAATCAAATATGTTCAGAGAAACATATGCTAATGCTATAACTTCTGAACCCTAATTATAATATTATATATTTATTTCAGACATAACAATAATTATTGTACACTCATCATTTAATTAATTACTCGTAACATGCGTTAGGTAGGTTAGGTTACCTATAATAGTTATAGGTTAGTTCACTAC
>JACXSJ010000090.1:210527-326233 GCA_014851325.1 Pentalonia nigronervosa | reverse complement strand
AAAGGCGACTTACTTAATAGTAATAGCAATTGTAAATATATCTAATAGTAGTTCTAATAGTTATCTAATAGTAGTTAGAATAGTAGTTCAATAGTAATTGAATCATAACCTATATATTTATTTCTGCTTGTAATTGGTTACACGTAAGAAAAAAGTTAATTATTACTAATCGCCACAGGTAGATTGTTTACTTTGGTTTCAATTGTATACATGCATCGCATCTATAATAAAAATAAAAATACTTGTTCAAAATTAGACTATTTTACTAGTTACAATAAATATTATTAAATAAAAATAAAAAAATAAAAATTAAAAATTTTATAGTAAAAATATTTTAATTTTTTTAATAATTTTAATATTACTTCCTTTACAAGCCATTACAAATGACTAACAATTACATAAATTACATACAGTATGAAAAAAAAATCAAATTCCAAAATCTTGGACATTTCCTCAGCCACTATAATAATATTCTAGTTATATGAATATCTATATTATTATTTTAACCGGACATTTGACATTCATTTCTTGTCTTTTATATAATATAATAATTAATATAGTCGTTGTCAATCAATTGGAGCTTAAATATTTTTTGTGAACAAAATGATGTTCACTTGTAATTTATTATTATAAAATAAAATAATTGTACATAAAAAAAGATAAAGATGGGTAGAAAATAAAACTTGTTTTGTAAATAACAAGTAAATGACTAATCACTTACCTTACACAGGGGATATCACGTGACCGAGTATCAAAGCAATCACTCTTATCTCTGTATGAGACATAAATTATATAGACACAATATTATCTCTTATAACGATTCCCGGATGAGCGTCGCGATGGCAAAATTACAGCGATCGACCCTTATTAGCTACCATCGAACAACGAATAGTTATAACGAACTTTTTATTTTTAGAAATATATAACACATACCTACAAACAGTTATTAATTAAGTAGTTCGTATATTATACAGGATATTTTTTGTAAGAAGGTTTTCTTAGTGGATACACAGTAAAGTCTATTGGTCACCCCATATTTTTTAAGATTTATCATACCTTTTGTGTATCATATATAAAATAATATGTGATAAATGGCCACATTAAATATTTTGTAGACGGAAAAAAAGTAAATAATACCTGTAACAAATTAAAAAATTATTTATATATATTGCTATATTATATTATTATTATTTTTTATACATAATCAACTTTTTTTCCAAATATTTAGATAATAATATGACTACCTTACTTATCAAAAATAATAATATTATTATCGTTTAATAAATTATGTTAGAACATGTTGTATGATAACTTGATAAATTTAAAATGGTTTTTCTCAAAAACGGTTAGTATTTTGATTTTTGAACCGTATTTTGTACTTTTGTTTTGTTTTACATGGAACAAATTTCAAAAAAAAATTTTTAAGTTGTGTTACCAGCGTAACGCACCTGTTTTTACATAGCCATGCAGCGTCTACGTCGATGTGCTCGACTTTTGCACATTTTCAACACCATAATATGCGTCCCATATTTTAGGCCGAAATATGTTAGTAGTTAGGTACTCCTTACATGCTACTTTAATCAGGATTCACGTTTGATGGTCTGCATATTCTTTACCATTGCCGAAGGGCGTGTTTATTAATTCCACGTGCACAGCGGGTATATAAGCATCCGTCACGAATAAAGTTAGGAAACAGGAATTACCCGGAGACAAAGTAAATATTTGCGCCAAAGATCAATACCGTCTCGAAATATTAGACCTTTTACCAATACAAGTATTTATATATTATATCCGGACTTATGTTACTGAATCCACCGCCGTTTTACAGATTCATATTATTATT
This sequence comes from Pentalonia nigronervosa, assembly GCA_014851325.1. Taxonomy (NCBI): domain Eukaryota; kingdom Metazoa; phylum Arthropoda; class Insecta; order Hemiptera; family Aphididae; genus Pentalonia; species Pentalonia nigronervosa. The sequence goes on along the minus strand of JACXSJ010000090.1, from coordinate 324,390 downwards.
TAGCAGTAGTAATATTTGCAATGTGATATTGCTGCAAACATCCGACGTGTTCGCATTTAATCACAAACACATGTTATGCCAATCGATTGTGCTCAAGTATAATAAAATACCGTGTGTTTGGATACATCCAAGAGATCAAATTTTCCCTAAGCTTATGATTTTAAAGTTCATCATCTTCGATCTAAAACTACAAATTTCTGTGTGCACTGCATTTTAAGAAGGCATGATTATGTTATATTTTTTTGGCATATGTTTTTCTTCAATTTCTAACAGACCTTCCTAACAATGTAGTAGATTACTAATGTCTTATTTACTTAAAAATTACAGTAACATAATAGTTTTTAAGTTTGGAAAATTTAATAGGTAAAGCGTTGAACAAATTTTATTTTTCCGTCAAAAATAAATAAAACTATCTTTCGATTTGCGAAACAGTAAATATAATTGATTTATGTACAGCATCTTATAAAATACGATTTTAATATTCATTAATTTCTCGTATTGTGTACTATAAAGACGACTCAGTTTCATCCAAATAAGATTATCCACATCTGAAGTGAAAAGTGAATTGAAAAGCGTACAATTATACAGTTGTATTATATGTATTATAAAATTGAATTCCTATATTATATCCTATTTATATACTGTAGATTGCAGTTTGAATAAAATGAGTCTTGGTAGAAAATAGAAAATTTTCTCAGAAACTCGAGTTGTAAATCCAAACCACACTGCCCATAGATATGTTCGGAATTTTAACCAAAAGATAGGTATGACAATAATAATTATTATGTTTCCACTCGAATCTATTATACTCGTTTAACCAGTGGATATAATGATAGTTAAAATTCTTAGTAAAGTTATACATAGAAAAATATTAAATTACTTAAATTACATAAAAGTAAACAAATTATGAAACATTATTCAAAAAAAATTAAATTAACTACAATATAAGAATGTATGGACAGTAAAAAAAATAATTTTCCAATTTTAAACTTTAAATGAATTGATGATGAATTTCTTAGTTATACAAAATAATGTATTGGTTTTTATTTTCCAGAAACACTTTTCTAGTACCTAGTAAGATAATTCCAAAAATGTATTGTAATACCTTAACAAATCGGACATAATAATATGACCTAAAAGATGACACTTGAAATTGACACATTTTCAATTTTCTCAATGTTTAAAATTCCCTCGGATAAAAGAAAAAACTACCGAAAATTACTGAAAAATATTTAAGATAATTATGCTAAACATTGTTTTTACATATTGACTACAATATTCATTACGTAAAGAAATTTACTTTTTTTTTAATTTTAAACAAAATATATTTATTTTTATTGAAACAATCCGCATACACTTCTTCTTTTTTTTCTTTATTTTTATACACCTCAACTACTACGATTATTGGCATTTCTAGAAATTAATTAATACAAAAATTTCTTTACGTAAGCATTGTTGTTAAATTATTTCTACTATTTATTTAGGTCTGTGTTAAAACTGACGATGAAACAACCGAAACAAATAACAATAATAATGGATTGATAATGATGGATTGTAGTCCAAAAAATCGGTTTGTAAATAGGTATATTATACAATATTATGGACTCGAAAATCTTTATTCCCTTCTCCAAGATAAAAAAAAAAATAATACTCGCTAAATAATGTAATCAATTATATGTAACAATTTTTTCACGAACACACCTAAAACTGCATACAACTTAACGAGATAAACTCTTTCACTTGTTGGTATTACTGTGGACTTTGAATGCTAGTAATTTCGAGACGAATATACACCATGCTTATAATCTTGTAATAATATATTATAATATATATTTATAATACTAAAGTAATTTGGCGAATTACTATTTTGGATTATGAATGAAAAGAAAAGAAATATTAAAATAAGTACCTTTAATAATAAATTGTGTCTTGCAGCTGCAATAAATTATATTTTCAGATCTTTTTCTAACGATTACGTCTTATTTTCGTTTATATTATTTGGTTGTGTACAGGCGTAGATACTGAGTGCTCAACTCCCATAACTACCACTTTGGACTTTATATATTTTAACTTATACTTAATAAAACTATATAGTATCTCTCTTTAATTTTGTGATAACTGACAATGTGGGCATGTGACTCAGTGCGCTTTACGGACATAGCTCTTTCCTTTTATTTACCTCTGGTTTTTTGAGGTATCTTATTAAAATAATAAATTATATATTTAAAATGGATTTCAATGAAAAAATTATGTAACGCGGCGTTTCGTATATGCTATTTCGGTACACTAGTATCCCATTATAAAGGGTTCATATTTTCTGAAACCATTCTCATAAGTCTTAAATAATATAATATTCTCAAACTATAAACCTGTAATAAATATTATTTCTTTTAATATTATTAATTAGGTGTATTGGGTTTTGCATATAACCATAACTTGTACTTATTATTATTTATCTTCATTTTATTTTTATTCCTAATAATATATAGTTTGAAATAATTTTGAAATGTTTCATTTTGTATTTATATACCATTGTTATTGATTTAGTTGTTTCTTAATTTACTGTTTTTTGAAGTTCGTGGTTAGTGATTAATAACATGTAATACATTTAAACAAAAACAACTGTATTAAACAGACACAATGTAGATACTTAAAGCTGCATTTTTTTGACCGTAAATTATTAATTAGTAAATTATCTGTACTTTATCTGGATAAAATATTTTTATCTTTTATCTTTTAGTAAGATGGATTTGATTTGATTATCTTTTATCTGAATCTTAGATTAAAAAAAGATGAAATTATCTTTATCCAGATAGTTTTTTTGTTATCTGGTTTTAATACTGGACACCAACAACTACTATCAAGGCCGTATTCGAGGGGGAGGTCCGTTGGGATCAGACCCCGTTCAAAATGTCTTCAAAATTTTACAAATGTTTAAAATAATTATATATTTTTAATACAGACATAAATATTATCAGTTACATGTAGCTAAAGTTTCAATTGAATTAACTATTGACTGTTTTTTATCATATGAAAATATTATTATATAGTCTAATATTAGATTGTTGTCGATAGACAATGGCCACTTTCAATGCTAGTCGGTGACGATTAACAATATTAAATTTGTGTAAATTAAAAGTATTATAATAAGATACCGCTGTTAAATTTTGTATTTGTGTATGTTTTATTTTTATTACTTCATTTTGTTTTTCATGTTTTGTAGTGTAAGTAGTAGATGGTTATATTTTTTTTTTTTGTCTTATTTGTAATCTTAGAGAACTAGTTTTGGGAAAATTATTTCAAAAGCAAAATTAGAATTTTCTATATATTATATTATTTATATTGATTTACAAATTCACATTCTTAAACAATGAAATTCTTCATGACTAATATGACATGCGATAAAAATATCTTGTGATTAAATCCCTCTATACCAATAATATAAAATAATATGTTACCACCCATGTGGCGGCTTTGGTGACAAGAGGCGAGTGAGGTGGAGCCTCGTTTAAAATTTGAATTGAATTTTATATTTATATATTTAATTAATACTTATAATTGGTAGCGGCTCCATATAATACTTGTTATCTCACTTTAAGATCGAAAATTTGAAATGATTTTCTAAATATTCGTGTTTTCTTTTGGAAAAAAGTTAAACTTTTTTAAATATAATTTAATAACGTTTAATATTTATTTATTGTAAAATGTAACTTATAAAAAACTAACTAATGTAGACATAAAATTGTTAATAAAATATGTAAATGGATATACACGAATATCATCCCTGTGTCGCTGTCAGACGGATCTATTTTAATCGTTTTGTTTGTAGATATAAATTATACACACCCACACCCACACAGTTGTAAAATTGAACGACTTGCGCTTGTTTAATAGTCATAGCAATAAATTTTCGATCGTCTATAATGTAGACTCTATATGATTTTACCGACAATAGTTGTGAATTTCGGACAGAAAATAAAATATCAAATAAACAAATCGAGTTGTTAATATTCGTGTTATATTGTCAAACCACCCCCGTTGTGGTAATGGTAGTAACAGTCAGTGTTTTACGCAGATAACTTAACACATATCTAGATAAGATAACAAATAAAAAAAAATAATTTATCTAGATAAAAGATAAGATAATCTCGATTTTATTTGGGTAAAAAAAACGATAATTATATACCTAGTTTTTAGGTTTTTATAAACTTTATTAATTAAATTATATTATTTACACATACGTATAAACTTATATTTAAAATAACTTATTATAATATACAGAGTGATTTTTTTTATTGAAGAACACTCATTATTTCTTAAAGCGTAGACTTTTTTCCAAATTTCTTTTGCTAAAAATTTTAGAAACCTACATGATTTTCTACATTTGTGTAGACCCAAAAGTGTTTTAACACTTTTATTTTTTTCAACCTTATATTTATTGGTCAAACTATTATCAACTTTTAATTTTCAAATGCCAACCAATATTAAAAATCTCATAAAATAATAAAACTATTTCTTTTATGAATTACTAGCTGTCCCACCAATGCTAAATATTTGTTTATTTTATAAATATATTTTTAAAAAAATCTACTTATCGTAATAGTAATATAATAATATGTAACCAATGGCAACCCACTGACAATCCTGAATTATCCGTTGTTGCCAGGCTTAAGTATAAAAATGTATGTATTCTTGTTGTCTGGCAAGATTATATGAAAATTATTAAAAAATATGTGTACCGTATTATAAGCTACCGATCGCATATTATTTTATTATACACGCATACACAATATAATTTATTATAGCTTAGATGTCTCAGAATCTGCAACTAAAGTGTGATGTACGTAAAATGTACAGCTAGAAACTCACGACTTATAAACGCTTATTCGTCTATGTATTAGGTATATAATTTATACGTAAAATGTTGTTTTTGGCCAATTTCACCACCTTAAAATCAAAATTTTGAAAAATCCTTTCTTGGTGCACGGCGAAATTAATCTACCATCAATAATATTGATTCAATATGCCAAATCAATAGCTCTAATAGGTTTGGCTCTTCATTGATTATGAATTAGTCTCTCGGGACAGTCTCGTTCATATGTATAGATGTATTAAATTTAATCAATGGTAATCTTACTTTATTCGTAAAAGAAATGACAATGTATTAACTCTCATAGTATGATATAATTTATTATTTCGAGTCCGTAAACGCGACGATTTGATGCATACGTTTACCACATCTGCCCAATTAACCAATAGTAATTATATTTTATACACAAAATAAAATAATAATCTTTATAATTTATTTCTACTATTACTATTATAATCTGTGAGTTATAATCAACGACAACCATTAATAAAAAAAAAAATAATTTTCGATTTCCATCGTGAATTTTAAAATCATCCCGTAAGCACCTCTTTAAAATGTGAATTTTAGAAAATCCATTATGAGTGCATGGTGAAATTTTAGTATTAACTTACCATCAAAATTCCAAATCGATAGCTCTTGTAGGTTTGGCTCTTCGTTGATTATGAATCAGACACTCAAGACACTTTCATATATATGTATAGATAATTTTCAAATTTTCATTTTTTGTTAATCTGTAGACGAGATATAACTCTTCAAAGTTTGCTGGTTTTGAAAGGTAGTTGTGCGTAAATGTGTCATACCAAGTCAGCAGCTACCATAGAAATTATGGTTTTTATACCCCGACTTAAAAGATATTACACTTTTCAAATCATATCATCAACTGGTACAGTAAGCTTAAGTTGTTGTATCCCGTTATCTAAGTATTGTATAATGCCCATTTGGTAGGATGTCGCGAAGTTCGACTCACTGAAGGCGATTACGACACTTGCCATAATAATACTTATCGTTTATAAAGACCAGAAGTCATAAATTCGATATCGTTAAGTAGTTATATGGTATAGTTATACGATTTTCAATGTAACCTCTATCAATTATTTTGCTTCGTTCAAGCCGGTTTTGGAGTCTTATAAGAGCAACTTTGCTCCGCGAAATATCGACAATCGCCGTTGGCTTATGGCAAACCTCAAGCAAAACGTACGGATACTGTCGGCGTCGATGAGCTCGAGGTGCCGTGATTGTCGGTCCGACACCACGAACTCATACGTCTCGTCGTCGTCAGACGTCCTTCCTCCAGAGTACAACCACGTCGCGACCGAACCGAAAGGACATCCGTCGCATACGATATCTGTTGCAACGGTCGGGCGATCGCACCGTCGTGTCATTCCCGCTCGGCTGGGTCAGGTTGGCCTCCGCCGCCTTCTCAAATTACTTAGTCGCTTCACGGTACGCCTCTCTATTTCTTTCGCTGGCCCTCTTTAGCCCAATGGGCTCCGTCGATGCCGCGGGAAGAGGGATCGTAGCGGCCGCTGCCGGTATGGGCACATCGGCCTTTACCGCCGTGGGCACGCCAGGCGTCGCAAGCCTCGGTGTTTCCACAATCGGCGGTGGTGCAAAGGCGAGTGCAGCAACGGCCTTCGATGGAGATCCAACGCCAGCCCGACCCGCAGTGCCAAATGCCTTCGTCCGCTGTGCCGCAAAGGACGGCGACTCCTTGTACGGCACACGAGAGGCGCATTTGACTTTAGCTGTACCGGTGATGGCGTGGGTGACGGGACAGATGGAGCAATGCTGTGCCGTCGGTGTCGACTCTTCTGGTCACAGGACGTTGGTGGCTAGTCGACGCAGGGCCTTTGACACACATAACACTAATTTCACAAATATTGTGAAGAATTCGATTGCGAGTTTGAGACGTTTCCCATATCATTTCTCCACTCGTCATATCGTCCTGAAAATCGTGAAATTAAAAATCTTTAAATTGTATATTATTACTATATATTTTACACGCACGTTAAATAATCATTTGTATTTATCATAAACTATATTTTACTAAGTACTCGCGTCTGAACTAAGGCTTTTATCATATACGGCAACAGTCGTATTACAAGTTGAGATGGTCATAGACCGGCGATTCGGACGAAACGATAACCATTCATGGCGCCGAGAAAAACAATCACAAGAAAACGGTGAAAACAAAAAAAGTGTTATGACGGGTAACGTTTACTATAAATTAGAGGTGTTACTCAGTTTAGCTGTCAAAAAACAAATGCGAGTTTTCTTAGATATTAAAACATTATTGAATCGTGTGTGGCGACTATTGGCAACTTACGCTCAACCTTTTTTTTTTATTTTCACTTACAACAAGTTATGAAGAACCCATTATTAAATTTTCAAGTTTTTTAACTGATTGAAAAAAAAAATGTTATTAACAATAATAAAAAAAATCAAAAATATATTATGCTTATAAATAATTCAAAAAAAGTCAAAATATATTTAAAATTTTATGGTGTGTAGACAATGCTTATTGAAATATTCGATGAACATTGCACGTATCTACAGTCATTATTTCTTTTGTTACATTAAAAATAAAATAAATTTTGTGAAAAATTTGTTTTGCGAAAAATTCTCGTTTTTCCCGACGCGTTTAAAAATTTTTGGGAATTTTTTACTTTTGACCCCCCAAAGTACCAACCAGATTCGCTTTCCTATCAGAAAAGTTGCCAATGGAGAAAACTGGAACACTTTTACTGCCCTAAAACTTGATGACAGACACAAAACAAAAAACACGCATTATCGTAAAATCAATAATACATTCCTTGCTCCGTTCAAAATTTAAAACGACATTGTAAAATCAATACATCCTTCGCCCCGCTCGGAATCTAAATGTTGCGCTCGAGCATCATATTTTACTTCGCGTTTGGCCATTTGTATTTTGTACCGTAAAATGTTTATTAGCTAAATTGATTTGATCATAATACTTATATTGATACTTATACTTTTATACGTCATTTTTATAATAGACGGTCTGTACTATAGACTCCATAGCACACGTGAACTAAAATTTAAAATAATGTTCAGCTCTTGTGCATAATATTACATGTATTATGCGCGTTTTTAATAAACATTTTTGTCCACATCAGTTCACGTTTATAGTAATGATTATAAAAAATGGATCGCTGACGGAGTAAACAACTTCGCGTAGTATTTCTACTGTCAAAAATTCAGATTACGTGTTTGTGAAAAGTACGTATTTTAGTCCGAGCACATTCCTGATCTTAGTGATCATTCGTACCGACCTCTATTATAGAATTTAAACGCGTTATTACAACTCAAAAACTGTCTACGAGATGGAGCCACATATTATATAGGTATTTAATTTTATGTATTCGATGAATAGTGTTTATTTTCAATTATTTACTATTAGAATATACGTAAAGCACATATGCATAATACTTAATTATAATCCATTTTTACTTAACTTTAAATTCTAAGAAAATAGATGAATGTATTGATTTTAAAATAGGTAATGAGTTTTAAAAGATAAAGAACTATTTCGTGTATGTCATCACTCATCACCCGATTACCTGCAAATTAAACTGTCACCCAGACTAGAAAAAAAATCACATTATAGAGCATTGAATATTCGAGCAACAATTCTCAATTTTGGTGGTGGTTTCTGGTAGTAAATTGGATCTAGTTGATACTCTAGGGAGTCAAAATTAAGATATTACCAGTATTTTTCTCCATAATCGGGAAAAACAAAACAATAATTAAAGAAAAACGGAAATTCTTACGCAAAACCAGTTTTTGACAAAATTAGAATCATGATTCAATGCAATTCAAAAACGAATCGTAGATACTTGAATTTTGCAACAATTGTTTAGATTAGCATTGTTTGTACATAATAAGATGTTGACTCTTTTTAAGTTATGGATAGATATTTTAAATTCATTTGTTTTTGTTTTTTTTTTTTGTAAGGTTTTGAAGTTCAAATTTTGCAAACCATTTTTTAGTTAAAAATTTATAAAATATTTGATTTTTACAGCTAAAGATTTAAAAATAAAAGGAAGTTTCTCATAATAAGTCCATACTGAAACCAAAAACTATAAAAAATATAAAAATAAAGTTTTTTTAGACATTTTGAATTTGGTTATGTATTGAGGTATATGCATCTTCGTCAGTAGTGTTATTTAATAGTGTATGTGTGTGTGTGGTGGGGGGGGGGAGTGGCAAGATGGGCATTGACCGCCTGATTGTAAAATCAATCCAATTGTTGGGTCGGTTGTTAGTGAAATAACATGGTTAAAATTTTTATAATTTTGAGGAAATATACCAAGTATTGTGTAGCACTAGAACACTTTTGACTCGATAATAATTAATATTTATAGTTATTTTACCTCAAATACATAGACGCGGTTACTATAATCTAAAAATTCTAAAAACAAAATGATCACTCTTAAATTTATCCATGATTTCGAAAAGACTTCTATAACAAAAGGCATCTATTTCAAGTTTTTCGATTTTTCAATAAGGCTTCATGTTGTAGTTTATAAAATTCGAAACCTCTAGATAAATATTAAATGGCGTCACTGAGGTAGTGACCGTAATTATTTAACTCTTTCGCGTCTTTTTTGCTACCTACCTATAAAATGAAACTACTTTTGCGTCATACGCGTATAAAGTTATGTAAAATAGAATTGTATAAAAATAAAAATATAAGTGTAAGTTAGCTTCATTGTTTGGATTTAATGCAAATAATATTGCATTGCATTATAAGAGGGTCAAATGACACTATGGTGTATGTGTTCCAACTCGATTGTCAAAGGACCAAGTTGTCTAAGTAAATAGCCTAAATAAGAAAAATTACTTTAAAATGGTTATGTTCAGACTTTGTTCGCGTTCCATATAATTTCAATGAACACTTAGAATTACAAGTTATGCTATGCACCGATTATTTTTATTTAAACATTTAATTTGTTTACCAGCTTATAACAATTTTATAATGTTTAATATTTATTCTATTGTGCATAGTATAATATATAAATCATTATTCATAAATATTATTAATACCAAAACTATGAACTAGGTTAAGAAAACATACTTGTAATATGTAACGAAATTTAGTATTAAGTCTTAGGATATGCAACAACATAGAACTAGGTTAAACTTTAATATCGTCGGCTTAAAGCAAAAACTCATTGACTGAAAAACAGCAATAAATGCGTTTTCAGTTATAAAAAATTAACTTAGTAAACCGTTAGTAAATTTTGAAAAAACTAAAAAAAAAAACAGGTTTTAACTAAGAATTTGATCTTTAGTGCCCCTATACAAAATATAGACTTCAAATCAATACACAAGATGGCGTAATAAAAAAAATCGAAATTTTGCCGTTAATGAACTTATTCTCTAAGCCGACGATATATAAAAGATAGGAATATATAAGGAAAAAGTTATTCAGCGGTGATCGCTTGATACGGTCACTTTTGAACAAAAGTAATAAAGTGTTTTACGTAAATTCTGTGTATCTTTTTTTCTATCTGTATAATTTTTTTATTTTTTTTTCTTCTTAAGACGATTATGCTGCTGGCGGGCGCCCGTGTTCCCCTCCTAATTTTATTTTTCATTTTCTATAGTCAAGTCAAATTTATATTTTTAAATTCTTTAATCAGCTATGTCGAGAAGATATCATCTACAATTAATCATTACCTTTTATAAACTAATTATATTGTGTTTTGTTTTGGGCGTAAGAATCTGGAGATTAGACTGCAGTCAAAATCTTTTTTCTGCCTATACAATTAAATATGATTATTATTTTTTTTTTTTTAATTCCTCATCTGATCGGTAAAATACGATTGAGAACGCTCAATTATTTTTCTTGCTACATTGCCAAATTTAATAATTGTTACTAAACGATATAATTATTATTATTATATTTGTAGGGGTTTCGTCTGATTTTATTAAAAACTAAATTAATTTTATTGTCTAAGTATTGAACTTAGATACGAGAAAATAGCGGTTAGGAGTTACAGTCGTCGCACAAATATCAACTTTGTGCTTGTCGACTTTATATTCCTATTCACCACATAATGGAAAACAACGACATTCAAATTATTATACTTTCAGAACGAGATGAAGGACTTAGTGCTAAACTTGATATGTAGATTGGTAACTCATTACAATCATGTATTATATTTTTTATATACATTTTTATTAGTTATTAATTAACATAACGATAGATATTGATTCCAAATGTATGTTAAACTTATATCTACAAATCTATTTTTTGTTTATAAGACTACATGTACCAATATTTTTTTATTAGATTATAATAATTGCTTTTTTCTAGAATATTTTAATCTGTTCATTTTATTTATATACATTTATTATTATAAGACAATTATTTTTACAATATTTATTATTATTATTAATAACATTTTTCACTTTTACACTTATATTTTATTTTTAAAAAATTCAAATAAAAAGATTTTTTTTAAACTAACAATAATTAACTTGTAACTATATCTAAACTAAAAATCAATTATTTAACAAAAAAAACAAAGATATGGCAACGTTGCAAGTAAATTCGTTCTTAATCGTATTGGTTTTTTGGGTCAGCAGTGAATTCTTTGTTAATTTTAAGTTTTCTTAATCGTTCGACCAAGAAGATATAACGTTCTGAATCATTAAATAGCCATTCTGATTATGCTTGCGGGTGCTCATATTCCCCTATCAATTTTTTGTCTAAGGGATGGTATCCTCTCGGGCCGAGACCAATTTTCGCCCATCCCACACCCTTACCACCGGTCACCTGTACACATAGAAATAGAATAGTTGTTTTAATTCTTTACTATATTTGTAATCATTAAAATTAAAGTTAACTGCATTTATCACTTAAATTTACTGAAATTGAACAGTTATCTAAATATAAAATTCTAATTATTTAAAGGTATTGAAATAACTCATAAGGATTGTAATTTTGAAAATCCATGTTAGTTAGTTTAATGTTTTTGGAGCGTTTAATTTACTACAAGTTTAAGACGTTATCTGAATTCTTTTAATAATTAAAATAATGAACGTTGTTATAACTAGTCATATAGTTGATTTGGCTGCTATAATTTGTAGTTATATTTACTATGTACGAACATAATATAATAAAATAATTGTAATACATATAATATATTTCATACAAATATTATTATATTTATTTGTTTGCGTATCAATTTTTGTAAAGTACAACCCAAAGGTTTGAAAACCATTTTAATAATTTTATTATTTTAGATTCTGAGGGGACCTATGAATGTGTTGACATAATAACGATGAGTAATATTAATAATATTAAAGTGAAAAAATTAATTAAAAAATGTAAGAAAGTATTTTATAAATAAATTGTATAACGAATTTAAATATGTTTTCAAAAAATGTACTTAATGATTAGGCAAGTTAATATAGTTTGCAAAAAAATGATACATTTGACCAAAAAAAAAAAAAAGCAAAATAATATTTATAATATAATTTTGTTATGATATTAATGTTTTAATATATTCGTGTAGTGCGCGTCGTTGACAGGTGTTGAACCGCTATTTTCCACAGAGTCACAAACACTTTAATGATCACTTACTACGTACTCATTTACATGACTCTGATTAAAGCACATAGAAAATTAACTAGGTACATTAAACGCCATACAAACAATTGGTATTGAATTCCTAATAAAATTAATAATTCTTAAATTATCAATTATTATTTATTTTTAATTATTTTGGACGTTTTAGTTCTTTATTTTATGTATTATGAATTTTTTCCCGAATAAAAACAATTTTAGCTGCATATTTTGGTAATTTGAATTGCATGTTTAAAAGATTTTCAACTCGCATTAAGTCTAAAACCCTAAAATAGGGAGTATTAACTAATTACATTGCTAACAAGTCCATGACGGACTGCAGTGTCAAAAAAAAGAAACAATTCAATACTATATACTATAAAATCATGAACTATAATTGCACATGTAAGAGTGGCTGATAGATTATAGGTAAGTACTTACTTCTTTATAATATGACTTAATGTAATAGCCTTTCAGTGGAAAGTAATCCGAACCATCATCCAAGGATATGATCGAAACATTACAAACTTTATGTTTTTTACTTCAGTGACGCAATTCCTCCCTCTTCTAAAAAACCAAAAGTGGTTGTGGCACCACTGTATTAAAAAAAAAAATAATTTTTGACACTATAGTATCTATCAATTAATAATTAGTATCGGCATATACACAATTTTAAAAAATTACTTGGATTTGTATTCAAATACTTTGTAAGTATTAGAAAAAAATATTTTTATATAAGTATTTTAAAAGTATCTTTACATGATTACTTAAATAACTATGCTCTAGCCAAAACAAAGTTTCATTCTTAGTTCTTACCGATTTTAAATCCTAAAAACCTAATAATAATAAGGTTTAACTAAGTTCACTGGAAATTCCTTATATTTCTACATTATCTCGAATTTTGAAAAGTATTTTATGAGTATTTTATGATATGTATTTAAAGATTATTTGAACGGAGTAGAGAAGTACATGGGTATCTGCAAAAATGTTGGTCTATTACTCCCCTCGTATAAAATTAAAATACTTATTAAACTATTTGTTGTCATACCAAACTGACATTGTATTTAGACAGATTGAAATCTATAAACATGTATGGCGGTGATCCAGCCAGTAATATTTCATGTGACATAAGTATTGTTATTATTCTCTTAAAAAAAAAAAAATTCAAATTATAAGATGTATAATAGATGTACGAGTACTCTTTTGCTTATATAAAAATTATGTTCAGGTTTCTGTGAGATATAAAAATTAATTTACTTCTGGCGTGGTTGAAATACTAATTATAAGTATTTATTAATAATGTATTAGTATGTACATATTATTTTCGCGGTAATTGTCCGTTCGAGTCCACAGGACAGACAGCGACGGCTCCATATGTGGTTCCCTAAAAATTATTATTTATTACAATTATATTTTAAACTGATAGTCGTATCTGCGACTGTCATTATTTTGGTAATTGTCCGATCGTGTCCACAGGAACGACGGCCTCTATGAGGTTCATGATTATACATATATGATTATCACGGGGCAACTAAAGCTCTCATCGAAACATTCTATGTTTTTGGTGTTAATTGGCTGTTGGAGTCTTATGCCAGTTGACTTTCTCCACAAAATACTAATATAGGTACCAATAAGAAAAAAGAACATATTTTTTTACAATAAAATAGTTACACAAAAAATGTATTATGCAATAAATGCAAATGATAAGAGTAAAATCGTACATTGTTTAAGATATTTTAGTTCATGATACAATTTCTCAAGAGTAATAATCAACAATAAGTGTGTAAGTTGAGATATTATAGATTACAGGATTGATGCGGGACATATCATTGAATATTGAGCATAAAAAATAACAAAAAAAACTTATCAGTATTGTGTCCACTTAATAAAATTATTACAAGTGTCTGAAGTTTTAAACAACTATAATTAAATTGAATGTAAAAGTTAATATTTTAATTTTATAATTTAAATATTAAATTTATTTGTTATTATATTTTGAACCCGTTTTGAATATTATCTTCCATTTTGTAAAATCTTAAGTAATAATACATTAAAATTACTTAAATTTGTTTATGAAATTAAAAGAATAATCATTATATTTTATGAAATATATGAATTATAATGTTAAAATAACATATAAAATCTAGCATAACTAATATTATATTATGATAAACTTCATAAGGATTAACAACCTGAAAAAATGTTTAATACAACCAAAAACTTTTTATTTATAAATTTGAATAATTTAAATAAAGTATTGTATTATTCATTTTCTATAATATTGCACATTGCTTTCTCTTTTTCCTAATATGTTAAGTCCCCACTTAAATGAAGGTAGTTTTGGCCATAATAATCAATACACACGCCATATATTTTTCATCTTAATTGTTAACATATTCTTTGGAGAATAACTTTTTCTCCATATAACAGAATTTTTAAACGAAAAATTAGTATTCACCACATTTTTTATTAGCAAACAATTAACAAAAGTAAAAAATGTATAACATTACATATCAAATATTCTTAATTATAATGTTCAATAAAATGTCTCCAGATTGTAGTTCAAGAAGTCTATATAAAAATTTGAATAAGTTATAATGTTGCTCAAAGTCTCTAAATTTCCATAGTATGTTTACTAAATATATAAAACTGAAAGAAAAATAATTTATAATACTAATACATAAGAGTTGTTTTGATTTAAGAGTCCTTTTCACCTGCTTATTGTGTTGTCTCGAAATGTTCGAGTTTGTCTTACAAGTGCAAAAAATAGCAAATTTACGTTCGGCGGTTATTCTTTAACAGTTGATTTTAACTAGTTCTGAATTAAAGAAAATACTTATCATATCCTGTGGTTTATGCAATGATCTTAACAAATTGAATAAACTAAAAATATGTACTACTAAATTTTATTATTATTATTTTTATATATTGTAAATTACCTTATTAGTAGTATTACTACTAATACCACTATTATAATTATTATTAATATTAAATATTTTTATTAAAAATATTTTATCAATTCATTGTACAATGGTTATGCACATAACAAATGGTTTAATTAACTATAGCTCTCCTAATCATTATAGTTCCGTTCCGGTAAAAAGTTACACAACATATTACACTCTGTATAATATATGGCACAAGACATCTAATACAAAAGAGGAATATTATTATGGTTTAATTAAAAAAGCTAAATAAGAAGATTTGGACATGTTATAAGAAGAAACTTATTTACTTTATGGCTGTCACATAGCAGAGCAGTCGTCTGCGGCGATCAATCGCTTCTAATATACCCTATTCAGAATAAGAATGCCCTAAATCACACACGAATACTGTTAACCGGGTCGCCGACAGTTATATTTTTCTTATGGTAATGGGTTATACTATGAGCAAATACTATATTATATTTATATACGTATAGTATTTGCTAACCTTACCGAAGACAGCTTTCAGCAGCTCAGTAATATGTATTCATTCAACATTTGTGCATTCTTATCCCAAATAGATTTTATCTCCAGATACATAGCATAAGAATATTAGAATAGATGCCACGGATAACGGTAACACTCGAATTGCTTCCTAAATTTAGGTAGATAGCCTTTTTTCATTCAAATTGCCTCCTATAGCATTACTTAGATTATTAACTAATATATCAATAGTTATATACATGTACTATCATTATTACATCAGAGGATGTCTGTGGATGCTCAGAATCGGCGTGTTCTCTCACTGGACAGAGTATAGGTATATACTATACACTATATATTATAGTCTTATAAAAATGAACGTTGTTTGCATTAGTGAAAAAGTCAATACGATTTTAATTTGTAATGGTTTGGATTTCAAAAAACTTATCTAGTGACATTAAATGATGGGCATGTACAAAAAAAATATGTTCAGCTTATTTAAAAACTAATCAACGTCATAAAAGATAAAAAAAATTGAATCAAGTCTGGAATTCTATATATACAAAATTGCTAATAAATAAAAAGAATTTTATCGTCTATTGAGGTTAAAACATTTATAAATGAATATTTTATAATAGTAAATGTTCTATTAAATGGTTTGGTGATGTTTTCGTGTGACGAAAATATCAAGTTTTTATGTACGCTAACTACAATATATGTGGATGGAACTTTTGACTATTATGCTCAGTATTTTTGCCAATTTTTTACAATACATGGATTTCATAATAATTATTAAATACCCTTAGCATTTTTTTCGCTTCTGACGTCAAACCATTAATCCTGCTCCCACCTATGATGATCTACCCTCCTGCATGTCTGGTAACCTGCAGCGCTCCATAGCAGCTGACGTCTTGTAACTGGTTATCATATTTTTGTATAGCACCACTTATCTGTATACTCTAAAACCAATGGTTATAGGAAGTTCTAGTACAAAAGGTAAGGGTAGTTGGATTTGTTTCAATTCGTGAATTAAGTCTGATGGAGGGTAAATATTGATGGGGATTAATCCATTAACGCTAAATTGACCATTGACTGGAGGTTTTAAGTTTCACGTGCAAATTGATTAAAAAAACTGTTAATATAGCAGTATGCTCAATGAAAATGTTTTGTATCTCCAACACGTTGATCGTTGCTGCAGAACGTCTGGATTATTCTTCTTATCGGTTTATATTTTCTTGCACTTTCCTAGTACCTCTTAATAATTCATGCATAGTAGAATTTATGTTCTTCATGATAGAAGACATTCTAATTGTTTAATTATTTTTTCATTTCATCCCAATTGTGATGTGTATCATTTTATTTGTTATTATTCCTAACTACTGTTGGAGACGCTTCTAGAGTGATCAAGAACGATCTCGTCGTTCCAAAATATGCCCGGTTGCCATTGGTTACAGATAATATTTATCATTATAGGTTATTCTCATACACTCATATGGTTTTTGAATGTCATGTATAACTAAATTATCATTGAACGTATTATCTGTCAACAAACATTAAGCACCTACTGAAAACTATTTGAAATGATACCCAAAGAATCAGTTAAAAATAGATGTTGGTTTAACCGAAATTAATACACTTAAAAACTATTGAACCGTTTTCAATAAAATTTATATCAATAAATTCTATAAGACTAAGAGAGTGGCTACAGAGGTTTTGTTTGATGCTCATTACCACAGTGACTGCTCACGAAACATGGTAGAGGCTCGCTCGAGCACAAACTGTCCATGTAGCGAATTCCTTTAGCCGAGTCCGTTCCCACGCATAAT
This sequence comes from Pentalonia nigronervosa, assembly GCA_014851325.1. Classification (NCBI taxonomy): domain Eukaryota; kingdom Metazoa; phylum Arthropoda; class Insecta; order Hemiptera; family Aphididae; genus Pentalonia; species Pentalonia nigronervosa. The sequence goes on along the minus strand of JACXSJ010000090.1, from coordinate 306,690 downwards.
ATGCTTACTAACATTAACGGATAAAATGACATACATTATAACTAATAGGGGGTTTTAAACAACACTGATTATCATGTTGGCTAAAATATCCCATACATAATGTTTTTTTTTTTTTTATTAGGTTGGTACTTATTATTACAAAACTTTACACATAATTTAAATTATTCTACTTTAGAACCATCTCCAACAGTAGTTAATAATAATAACAAACAAAATAATAAACGTACATTACAATTGGGATGAAATGAAAAAATAGTTAAACTAATTTACATCGCAATCTGTTAGAAACTTATGTATTTGTTTTTTTTATTGCCAAATTTTAAAATATTATTTTAAACTTATCATTAATCATTATTCATCAAATATGCTTTAAAAAATGGTAAAATTAAGAAATATGCTCTATAATAATGACTAACTATCCAACTAATTTTTAATATTTTTTCCGTAGTGTCGTGAAATTAATATCAAGATTATTTAGCAATAAATCGATAGCCCCAAAAAAAACATGCATTTGCAACAAAGTCCTAGCCCTAAATGAATGATCCTTATTAATAATTATTTATTTATATATATTTATTTATACAACCTATTATATTTTAATAGTCTTTATTATTAGTTTCAAAATATATAAGTAATTAAATTATTATTTTTTTTTTTTTAACTGACAAGTTTTGCAAAGAAATAGTTTGTATAATTATTAATAAATATTTAGTTTTAAATGTATTTAAAAACACATAATTCAATAATTTTGTTTGAAGTAATTTCTTCGAAATTAGACAAATATTCCTCATTCTGTTTATTTAAAATATTATTTATTAATATTACCTACTAAGGTTTATTGACACAAATAAACGAGAAATTAAATATTGTGTATGAATAGTAATGAAATCCTGCGTAAACAAACGCAATATGTAAATCAGCTTGGAATAAGGGACACATTTTTATGTTATAAGCGTGATGAAAATATTTTATATATGTTTTATGTTTAATATTATAAAAAAGTACATAGGTACAACTACATAATTTGTAGCATATTTTTACAGGGCCCTCACAAATCCTAATGCCAACGCTAGATAAACATTTATAAAATGTTCAATTTTTATAGGATTTTTTAAGAATTGAAAATTTAAAACAAAATTTCTCGTAAGTAGTTATTATAATATTGTGACTAAGTAAACCTAAAAAATATATTTACATAGTCCATTTTTATAGACATCTTAAATTCAAATTTGGACGAAATTATATATTTAAGTAAAGAATAAGGTTTTTAGATTTTTCGTTGTAATTTAAAATATTTTTCATGGTGCTTGACACTTTTAATGTATATTATTATATTTTATACACTTAATCAATTTTTCAAATGTGATGTTTTCTGCAAAACTATATTCAACCTACTGTATTATTAATAGTAATAAAAGGAATTATTTTATTAACAATAACATCTTAAAATAGGTACACTTAGTTAAGTGGGCTGACCAACAGTCTTTGCTCAGAAACATTTTTCATATACAATGGTTTTATATTATTGAATTCAAATTTAACATACCCATTAAAGTCACTCACTCGACACCTACTAAACTGCTGAGCGATTCCTACTAACCAACCTTGTTTTTTATAACTATTTATTTTTTTAGGAGTATAATAACATTACCCCACCCATCGTCGATTTCTAATTGGACATCCACAATAAATGCTGAGCCTGCGTTTTTTTAAAGAAGATTTTGAAGATGTATTTCTTGCAAAAAAAGGCTATTAAAAAAACGAACAAACTATTACTATGGCCATAATAATCATTATTTAAAATGTGTTGATACTAAACATTTTATGGTTTAGTTTTTGCATAGTCTAGTATTTTTGAAATAATTAAAGAGAATGAGAAAATAATTTTTATTTTAACTAATAACTTAAGTAATGTGAATGTTACAAAAATATCAACAAAAGTCATAATATTAATTAAAAAAATTTTTGCTCTCAATTCTTTAATATTTAGTGAAGTAAATTTTGAAGAGGGGCATATGTTGGCAAGCCCACATAAATTAGAACTAATTAAATTAATTTTTAACATGTACCATAAAACAAGATTTCATGTGTTAGCAAAAAATCATTCTTTGGCTACAAATGACACTATAGTAAAAGAAAGGAATTAAATTAACTTGTTTTGTTTTTAACCAATAATTTATAACAATAAAATTAATTTTTAATTTGAAAAATGTACAATTACTTTTATTACTTTGTTAAATATTATATTTTATAACTTGTAACAGATACATTTTGTATTATATAATTAAAAACATTACTATTGTTTCTCATGATTTTACAACTATGTTTACTATTATATGAAAATTGTTTATACTCTTCTAATTATCATTAATTTTTTATAAATATAATTTTGTAAAAACTAGAAAAAAAACTAATATTTTCATTATATAATATATTATACCATTTTTGTCTTGTTTACATCATTTATTCCTGTTTAATATTTATTATAAATTGTAATAACCTAACATAATCATATAAAAATTATATTGTAAAATATTTAAGAAAAATAAGTACTTTAAATCATTAAAAAAATCCTCATCAGAACTACATTTTACTATGCCAAGCGGCAGAGCATTTTACCTCTTTACAAATGGCCGCTGTTTACAACAGCTGGATTCAGTTTATGTGTTGGACGATATTGATAGTTAGTTATCTACATGACTAAGTATATAGGAATGTCAGCAACATCGTGATGCGCATATCTCCCACTTTTTACCGTGTATTACGTTCCCGCTCATTGACAATTGGTCGCGTGTATGGAAGCATAGAAAGCGGTGAGCGTAACACACGGGAAAAAGTGGGGATGCGCATACCAGATTCAAATTCGTGTTTTTGCTGAAAATGTTGACACAACTATATATTTTTTCATGGTTATCTAGGCAATTTAAATTCTCTACCGACTTCACATTGCACCGCGATTTCTGGAAAAAATCTTTTTTTGATTTACGGTAATTTTAAATGTGACGAAGTGATTCAACTGTTCACATTGATGTAGTTAAATTGGTCAGTGGAAGCTGTTATAATGTATCCACGAGCAAGAATGTAGGGTTAAATTCTATTTTCTGGTATACGAAATATACTCTGGTAACACTGTAGTATACCACTCACTAACTGCTATTACTAATCGCCACGATACAATCGATATCCGGAAAAGACATTTTTTTCGGGAAATCGGGGTTCGCGGTTCACGCGGCAGTGAGAAGTCGCCTTTAGACGCGTTCTAATAACAAAATGCTCAACTGAAAATTTGAAAACTATATAGCCATTGGTTTGGTGACCATTTTTAACTGCGGTGAAAATCGAAAACTATATTATTCCGTCAGCTACTAGAAATTACGACTTATAACAATAACCTTCCGCGGTCTATCCCTTCCGATACAACGCGTCAGGCGTTCTGAATTTCGTATATCAGCCGTTTCGTCGCGTTCCGTTCATTTTATCACAGAATAGATTAAATTTAATGGTCTTTTTTCGTACCAACCGTGATTGCTCAACAATTCGATCTGTTGGTACCTGTTAACAATGACACTGCATTTTTAACACCTGTTACTAGTTTCTGCTTACCAGTTACCACTACGATACCACAAGCCACGTCAACTGTTGAGCATTAACGTTTTCTTTTTTCGGTCTGTGGTCTCTACATTCTTTGTTTACGTTATGAGTTTTTGCCGTCGATTACCGCATTAAGGCCATTTACAAAGGTAAGCCGAAAACGTTGGCGTTGTTTCGATTAGTGCCGTTAGTCAACGGCCGATGTGTTTAGTTTATTTTATACCGTCAAACTTTCGTAGCCACAGCATCTGTCACACGTTTTCTTCGACGTCACGTCATATTTTCGAAGACGCGTATAATCATTGTTCAATCACCGCCATTATGTGAGTACTGATTTTGTAATAATATGTATACTGAACGACATATTATAATTTGTATTGAGTATTTTTTGTTAAATTTCATTAATTTTGCACGATGAAGACAGTAATTTAATCATTTTCCGACATGGCATCAAACTCGAGCAATGTGGTTAAAGATGAATTTGAACTTTCGCCGTACGAATTGCAGAGAACTGTTCATAAAGTTATTACAGACGATACAGAAATTGCCGTACCATTGGAGGCTCTTCATGAAGATTTCATGTGCCCGATTTGTTTGGATTTGTTGAACAAAACTATGGCAACTAAATGTCTTCATAGGTAGCTGTTGATGGAGATATATTATATATTACATTTATTTTAAGTTTGAACAATATGTAAGTAGGTAATAATAAAAAATTAATCTGTTTTATTTAGATTCTGTTCTGAATGTATTGTGACTGCACTTCGTTCAGGTAATAAAAAATGTCCTACGTGTCGTCAGAGATTAATATCCAAACGATGTCTGCGGCTCGATACAAATTTTGATATGATGATATCTTTACTCTTTCCGAATCGTTTAAAATACAATGCACTTCGTTTTAAAATGATGAAGGACTTAAAACTGAGTCAAAGTCAAGGTAATATGGTAAAGTCCATAACTGAAGGATTACAAGAACAAAAAAAAACCCGTTCGTACAAGACTAAAAAAAAACGAAACGCACAGCAAACTAAAAGTAACTCATCAAATACTTCGGCACCATCAACTTCAAGTCAAGTGGACAAAAATGTGACAGAATCAACAGTGCAAATAAATGGAACAAAGAAAAGGAAGATTACAGGACTCGTTTCGACTACTGCAATTTCCAATATCATTGAATGTGATGGTGCGTTTAATGATATGTCATTAAATGATATGGAACTGGTGCTTAAGTATCATCCTAAAAAAATGCAAAAGAATAATCAACTAAAAAAGAACTTAAATAAAACTGATATACATTATATAAAAGTACCGCCTGTCGCTACTGGTATGTTATATAATTAAATAATATAATATATATTCTTATTGTTATTTAACATTTTTAATTATTTCAAATTTGATAGTTTTTATAACTAGTTAATTTTATTCATACACTTTATACTGTCTCACAAAAGAGTTATCTCAGGCGGCAAGTTTCTGCATATAGTGGCACAATGGGTGTAACTAACATGCACCATTTAAAACTAATTCTTCTGAATGTTAAATATTCCATTTTATGCATTAGTAAGACTTAGACAACACATGTGAGTATAACATTCTATTAACACGGTAAAGCAATTTTTCAGCAGAAACTGGAAAGTTGGTAAAAAATAATTTAATCTACAGATGTAGTCTGACTGAATCAAACTGAGGTTACTCTTAATTGAGACAGTATATGATACTCTTTTACTCTTTTAAATAATAAATTAATGGATTAACAGTTTAAAATTGAATTGTTAGGAGCCAATCTCAAATTGAGGAATTTAACTGATAGTTTAAGTAAAATAATACAACATAATTTTAAAATGTTTTAATTATAAATATAAATATTTTTTATTAGTTGAACACGTAAGTCGTTATTTAACCATGCGGATAAATTTAGACTGTGGTAAAGAGCTTGGGAATAGTGATTTGAAGGTTTCAATCTACATTTCACACACTGCTGATAAATATATACTTCTCGATAACAATCTAAAACTTCAAAATGTTCAAGAGAAATTTTGGAATGGCAAGAAAGAGAAACCAATGGAAATTTTTTACTCATACAATTAATTTTATATCCTCATTAGTTATAAATATTCAAGATTTTTGAACAAAAATTTAAATGTATTATCTGTAGTTAGTTGCTTTGTTAATTGTGGTAAATTTTATCACATTTATTACTATCCATATTCAATTAAAAACTTTTGCTTTTATTTTTTAACTGTCAAAACAAAATTTTAACTTATATTATATAATTGTGTTTTCAATGTTAATCGTTAACATTACAATCATTTGGTATACATTTGCAAAATTATTTAGTTTTATTAGGTACAGGTTTTTTTTATTTTTAATTTATAACCTTTTGTACTTATCAATTTGGTTTTTATTGTTTGAGTAATAAATTTAAATTAAGTAAGCTAAATATAAATCTATAACTAACTATTTTTTTTAGTTAAAGTGCATTATTATTTTATTAATATATTATTATGCTGAATATGCAACAATATCAATAATTTATTTTACAAAAATTTCTAAATTAGTTGACAGTACTTATTGATATGTTTATGATTAATTTTTGTTTTTAAATAATAGTATAACATAATAATTACTTTACTAGGCTAACTTAGTAAATTCATATTATTTGTAGTTTTATTTTATTTTGTTTTGAATTAATTGAAAAATACAGTAAACAAACTAAATGTATTTCTTTAAGTAATTATTTTCAATACTATATTTATAATCAGCATATTATTTTTAAATACTATATAAATATTATAACATTTAATCATTTATAAATATTTAAATAAATAAAAAATAATTTAATTTGTTGTTCATTATTATATTTCACTGTCTTACACATAATTATAATTTTTTTTTCTTAGTAGTTACCTGATAGTAACATTATTTATTGTTGTGAAATTTTTAAATAATTTTCTTAGTATTGAAGATGTAGGTATTATTTACGATATGATATTTGTTTATTCAGTAAATATTACTTGTAAACTTGATACAATTTTTAAATAAGTGCCAGGTATTTTCATAGGCATTGGTAGGGGGAGGGCTAGGCCTCCCTCCAAGTTTTAGATTACTCCTCCCAAATTTATACAGAAGTTACATACCTACAGTTTTAATAGTTTTATATCATTATTCGCAAATATATTGGGTACTAAAGGACATCACAACATTAATTTTTTATTTAAGTTTAAAGGTTTAATATATAATCAAAATAATGAGTCGTTTAGGAAAAATCAGGAGTTAAAGAAATATTGATTATTCAATGAGATAATGAGAGTTGATAATTCCACGAGTAATGACTAAATGAATTTGCGTCATCTTGTGCTGTACCATGCACACTTATACACGCACACACACACTGATGCTGTTGGCAGTGCATCTTGGCTGTAGTATTTATTGGTATATTTGGCTCGTTTATTTAAAGAAGAACAATTAAGTTTGTGTGTGAGATATTGTAATGGATTTGAAATATTTGAACATTTCATAAAATTTATTGATTGCTCTCAACGAATGCAGAAAGCTTAAAAAATATTATTATAAATGAACTAAAACAATTAAAAATAGCTGACATACCTATTGTTACACAAACATATGATGGTGTAAGTGTGATATCATGCACAGTTGGGGGACTACAAACTAGAATTAGAGAAAAATATATAACTGCTATATATTTTCATTGTGCAGCACATAAACTAGCACTGATGGTCACTGACACATGTAAAATATAAGAAGTTCAGTAAATTTTTTTAATTTATTAGAATCACTTTATGTTCATTTTTTTCAACTATCCATCCATAGTACATTTATTTTGATTCAAAAAAAAAATTGAGGTTAAAACCACGCAAACTTACATAGCTAAATACTACAAGATTGGTACATAAGTACAAAAATTGCCATAATGTTAAAATTAATTACAAAACCATAATAAATACATTAGAAGAAGAAATTAATAATAACAAAAATAAATATGCTGTTAAAGCTATTGGTCTTTTAAAAAGAATTAAAAAAGCACAATTTGTTTTTAATTTATTTATATTTTATGACATTTAATTAACTATCGACTTATTAAATCAAACTTTACAAAAAAAAAAAATGACATTAAACCAAGCAACTTTTGCAATTAATAGTGTAATGTCAACATTAAAAGTCAAAAGGTCAGATAAAAGTTTTAAAACATTGTGGGATAATATCACTAATTTTTCAAAAAGTTTGGTATTTGTTTGAATAATGAAGGGTCTTCAAAAAAAAAAAGAAAACCGGTTGACAATCAATGTTTAAAAAATTCTATACTGACTTCAACAATTGGTGATAGTGAGGAAAATTTAACAATTGAAAAATATTGGAAAGCTAATGTTTATAACACAATTATTGATAATATAACTAATAAAATAAAAACTAGGTTTTCTGATAAAAGCCAAAAATTGGCAAAATCATTTGATAACTTTTTTTACACTTGATTAATTTATTAAATATTATAGTCATAACTTAAAAATAAAAAAGGATATAGTAAAAGCTGAAATGATAATTGTCAATAATTATTTAAATTCTCAAATAAAAAATTGGTCTATTCAAGATTTGCTATTAACCGTTACATTAGAATTGTATCCTAATTTGTATAATTTGTTACAAGTGGCACTAAATATACCTAGAAGCTCAGTTTCATGTGAGCAGTCCTTCCCAGTAATGAGAAGGATTAAAAATTGGTTAAGGACTACTATGATTCAAATTCGATTCAATAATTTGGCAATAATGCACATAGAAAATGAATTAGTCAAAACATCAATTGAATCAAAACGGATTCTAGAATTCATTAAATGTGGTTCAAGAAGTATTCAGTTAACAGTTTAATTGTTTAACACCAAAGTAATTTATGGTTTATAGGTAACTTATTATTTTTTTTCCAAATTTATTATTTTATTATTTAAGTATAAGAAGTTAAAAACACTTAAAATATAGTTTAAGAAAACATTTATGTTAAATTGCTATATAATTACAATTTCTAATATTATTTAAGAAAACAGTTAAAGTTATTTCTTCTGTATCATTTTTTCAATTTTTTTTTCTGTATTTGTATTAATTTTGTAATAGTAATATAATATGCAATACATTCATATATTTTAGTGTTTTCTCGTAGTCTATTTGTTCATATTTGTATTAAGATATATTAAGATTATTTTAAACTACATAGTTATTAATGATTATTTTCAAAAAATAATCTGGGGCTTGAACCCTCCAACTAAATTTATCAAGCTCCTCCTATGAGTACTTAAGTAATGGGTTATATTAAGCTAAACTGCTGCTTAGGGGCAAAATGAATTTTCCAACCTATAAACATTATTATAAAAGAATTAGGAAGAGCCTACACAGCTTATCTCCTGTCCATACTTTAATTCAATTCCCAGCATATCTCTTGCTTAATATAAAAAAATAACTTACAAATTTTTAATTTATGAAAATAATAAAAAAACAAATACTTTTATTTAAATGATTAAATTATCTCATTCATTAAAAAGTTAATACAACATTTATCAAATTATCTTTTGTTAATTTTAAATTCATTTTTCTCTTTATATTATAGTTGCAAACTCTGATTGGTTATCTCAAGCCAATTAATTTGTTTTAAAACATCAACTTGTATATTTAAGAAGGAAAACTGTTTTTTATTTATCAAGGGGGATCTTAGATAATTGTTTATTATTTTCAACACAGAAAACATTCTTTTTTCAATTGCATTAGAAGAAGCTATACAACAAAATAACCGCATTTTACTTTTAATATTAAGAAATGTTATCAATATAGCGGAGAATCAGTGAGACATTTTAAAAACTTGATAGATAATTTTTTCTCTTTTGAAAAAAAAATAAAAATTTGCTTTAATTGCACAACTTCTTTTACAAATGATAATATCTAAATTTTATGAAAATAATTCTACTAAATTTTTACTACTATTGTCTGTCATGTATATTATTTGTATCCATTGAAAGAAATGGCAGATGGACAGTATTAGAAATTATTTGTCCCTGGTACTACATAAGACATAACATACTTACATTATCTGGAATTGTTATAGCAAAATAAAAAAATCAAATTTTGAGATTTTTCGACGCATATTTTCGTTTATTTTTAACTTTTCTTTTGCCATCTTCTTAAAAGGTATGCTACTTAATTTAAGTGTCTAATTTAATAATTTGACTTCATTTTATTCATAAGAAAATTGCTACATGTTTTAATATATTAATGCACATAAAATATATAACGCTTAGTATTGAATAATTTTTTTGGCATATTCCAAATTACTATAACGAAATTACTTTTTCAGTAATATTGTAGTAATTTTATTACATTTTATTTAAATTAACCCAATTGTAATAAAATTACTTTTTAATTACAGTAGTAATTATTATTACATGTTATTTTTCACATTAGGTATTAAAATAAGTCTACAAAATATGTATAAGAAAAATAAGGGTTAGAATATTTGAGTCAAATCAAGAATAGGTGTCCTGTGGTCCATGATCATATAAAATCTAGGTACTGGATTTATACTGAAGTTTATTCATAGTTAATATTAGAACAAATTTACATATTATCGAATTTATAAAGAAAGATATAAACTGTGTTCAAGCGAAAAGTTTTTTTTTTTTGTAAATTAAACGAGTTAGGTAGATCACTTAATATTTTGGCAATAGAACAAGACATGTCTGTGAATGATTAGTTAGTAAGTAAGTCTAACAAGATGAAGCGTCAACGTGGATTGAAAGAACACGTTGTGAATCAGATGTACACGATACATTATAACACTTAAGAGCTAAAAAACACATTACGAGGCAAACTAAACAAAACATATAAGAGTTATTTAAATATAAAGTAATTACAATATGTCAATTATTAAATAATATATAGATAGCAAAATTTATAGAATAGTTAATATTGTTCATAAGTTGTACATATATTAAACCTATATCCACCTATTACTTTTTATTTATATTTTTGTTAATTTGATTTCTATTATTAGTTTTATTTATTTGATTTAAATATATTTAAATTAAGCTATTTTATAAATGATAATTTATTTAAAAATTATATAAACATTTTAAATATTTTAAAACCCCTAAAAATTACATTTTGAAGAGTACCAGTATTCCACGTTTTTAATTTCTTTTGTTATATATTCCATGGACCGTACCAATATTCCGTTCATTATAAAACAGAAACGACATATGCGGGTACGACATCCTCTTAAGCCTCAAGGCAAAATAAGCAAATAAGAGAAAAAGTAGAATAAAAGTGATGCAATTAAATAATAAATCATGAGTATGATTTAGTTTTGGTATAATACAAACTAACAGAAATCACGGACTATTCACCTAATGATTATATAACTAGATTTACTGGTTTTTTGAAATTTAACATTTGATGACATCGTAGCACATTTTCTAAACGTTGTATAGACTAAAAACCATGGTAAATTACACATAGTTGGAAATGTCCGGTTTTAATTTTTTAATGTATCTATGTATAAATTATTTGACAAAATATATTTAGGCTATTTGGGAAATTAATTTTCAATTTTAAAGAACTTAAAACTAAGAAATTATGGTCTTTAAAATTCTATGAAATAATTGCACTACATTTGTTTGTATTAATTTTGAGCACATCTGATTTTAAATAAAAAAAGTTATTTCTAAATAGCCTAGTATAGAAACTCATGAATTCAACCATATTTACGAGATTATAATCAGTATGTTTAATTTACTAACACTTTTAGTAGTTTTTATATTTATGCGAACAAAAGTATTTCATTTTCTGCTACGTAATAACATGTGCGTGCGCTTGCGAGACCTAAAAGTGATAATCTAAATACATTAATTTACTATACTCACACATTGACATACCTACCCAAAATATATATGTTATATGAATTGTCTATATATTACTCCTTAAAATATGCTATACCCAACCCATTAACACAATTATAAAAACGTTACATTAAAAAATATAAAATTGTGAGATAGGTATGGGTGTGTGACTTGTTTTATGCACGATTCAATGGTTATCAACTATAATATTCCGGCGGCATTATACTATAATGAGAGGGGTATCAACGGTGGACGATCGCACTTATCATTTTTAAGAGTCCTTCTGGCCAGTTAAAATTATATAGATGAATTGAAGACTGAAGTAATAACTAAATTAATATACCAATATAATATGTTTATTAGATAGCTGAATATTACTACTTTTAAATAGTCAGACGAATATCGTACTTAATTAAAACTGTGTCATATTTCTGTCAATCAACACCACGATTAAAGATTTAAAGAAATACTTTTATACCTATATATATCTTTAATTGTTATCGCTAATCAACATTAATATTTAAATTCCGTGATTAGTAATTTTAAAATAACTATTAAACAATTATTTACGAGGTTCGTGACAGATAAGTTTGTCATATTTTATTATACTGGAGTTTATTTTTGTATACGTCTTCAATAAAATTAATATCAATAGATTCCTTAATACTTGTAGTCTGTAAACTGTTTGTAGCTTATTTTTTCAATCCCAATAGGTAGTTTAAGGGTAGCTTACACATTTTTTTTCAGTTCACGAAAAAAGAATTATTTTTATTCATTTAAATGGTTGCCAATAGTTACATAATACAAATTATTAAATATTTCTATAAAAATTAGTAAAAATATAGCATGTATATTTTTTTACAAATAAATGTATATAAAAAAAAACAAATCATTAACACGGACAAAGTGGCGAGAGTTTATATGTATATAAATTAAATCTATATTATATAAAATATATAAATTAAATATTACATAAACAGATACTTATTTTTTATTAAAAATATGTACATCGTGAACGAGATACCTGAGGCAATGGTCAGCCACAACAATATACAATAGTATATTATCATTGTCTCTTCTTTTTGTTCTTTGATACTTTTGAAGAGGGGGACTTAGCGTCGCCAACTTTTCCCTTTAACAAATACGCCAAACACTTGAAATTAAGATATGAAACGACAGCTAGCATAGCCATAGCGGCGGCAATCACATCCAACATGTAGTATTGAAACCAGTATAGTTGGTTGGCGACAGTACGCAGGTGCGGCGCTCCCCCGTGCCGCACGACGTACTCAATCCAAAATATGGCCTTGTCCATGATGGACGTCGGATTGTCTTGCATTATTAATGACGCCTTCGCGGCCGCCTCTCCGAACCTGTAATCGAATTGTCGGTCACGTTAAATTGTATATAATATTAAACATACATTTGTACCTATATTATACTTATACATACGATAGGCGATAGTTAAATGTTATATTATGATTTAAGTCACAGATGTTGTAGGGTCGTACCTATAATAAGTATATACATAATTATATTATTTTATAATAAATGTATTTAATACTATATTCATCCCATTTGCGTAAATGGAGGGGTCGATCACTCCGATCGCACCCTCGCTGTTTACTAGTTAAATATTATATAATTGGTCTTGCAGGGTAGTACTATTATTTAATATTAAATTATGTACGGTATAGTATTTATTATTTATAACGTATTATATAACAATAAACTCCCCTACTAGTTTCAAGTTTCTACGATCGATATTCTTATAATTATGTGAATGCTACCACTTACTAGTCATCTTAATAAACTCATAATTCTTAATTGTAAGAAAAACATTACTTTACTCAACATTTATTATTTGATAGCAACAATAGGTTTAACAATAAGATAAATTTAATGTCCATGACACACTGAACATATTTATTAAATATTGTTAGGTATTGCTAAATTTATTGAAAAATGGTTTTATAAATGCTATAATATATAGATAACTACTTAGTTTTTATTTTACTAACACTATAGTCTTATTGGTATAATTTAATAAATGTAGTAATAGTTGTACTGGTTATAAACTTATGTATAATATAAATATAATATAATATTATATCTTTATATTTTTAATGGTTTAAATATGTTTTTATATTCATATTCCAAGCACAATATTTTTTAGTGAATTTCAAAAAAGTAGTTTATTAGTCTTAAGTATTTAAAATTAAAATGAATAGTTGAAGCTCGTGTTAGATTTAATAAATTATAATTTGTTTATTTGTAAAGCTAATATCTATTTCAAATAATTTACAATGTGTATTATTTATTTTCAGAAATTAAAGGTGTCAGTATATTTATTTCACAATTGCATCTTGAAGTCTGACAGACTGAAATTGGAAAAATATAGTTAAAAACCTGGCTCAAAAAGTAATTACATGAAATATTAGAAACTCCACATCTGATTATAAGTAAATAATTAAATATTATTTAATAAAAAAAACAAATGAATTATTATAGGTTAATACTCATTATTTAATAAAAACGATATTTTAAATAATTTAATTTAAACTATTATAATATACAAATAAACTATCTAAAAATATATAATAAAATAATCAACCTAGCATTAAGTACTTATTATATGTTAGATTTATACAACAGTATGGACGTAAATAGAGGAAGATGCTTAGGTGGGTTTAGCTCTCCCTGAGCCATCTTAAGCCCTCACTAAGATATTTTAATGTATAGATAATCTTTATTATAATAAATTATTTAATTTATAACCAATGGTAATAGCTATAAATATAATAATAATATACTAAAATAATAAACTTCTATATTATCTGTATTTGTTCCTATAAAGTTGGCAGTAATATTTAAATTTAGTTTATCACCTTATTTAAAGGTACCTTGGTTAAAAGTTAGATTAATATTTCAAATTTTTGAAACAATGAACAAAGTTCTAAAAGCCTGGTCTTTTAGACCGTGATGTATGTGCTCTAGGATTAAAAGTAACTAACACCCAACCAACACTAGTACTATGTAAATTGTAAAAATTCTTTAAAAATAAAAGCAAACTAATTCATTGTTTTTTTCAAAAATGTATTTTCAGGTGTATTCTGTGCCAGTTATTGGTAAACAAAAAAGATCATTTAATACCAAGTACTATAATGTATTCAAGTGGATTGAGTATAGTATAGTAACAATTTCAGTTTTTTGCTTTTGTTTTCAAACAGACATGAATGCACAATGATAGATGAGAAGTTTTGAACAAGTTATCAAGAAAACAAAAAAAAAAAAATTGAATTAATATTATACCATAATATGGTATAATATATATTATATACAATTATAGAATACCAAATCATAGCTATAAAATAAAAATAATATATGTATTTAGGTTGGATACTACTTTTTTTTCCGTGGAAAATTTTTATAAAATGTTTGTTACCATGGTTACTTATTAAAATTTCATTACTTATATTATTTATTATTTATTAATGTATTAAAATTGATGTTTTATTGATGTTCGACATTATAAAAACATATTTATGATTCATAGATTTTCCTTGTATATGAAAAATATTAAGTAACATGCTATGTTTACCTAATTAACTTACTTTTTTTAAAATTAACTAAATGTAATTTGTACTTACCATGAAGAACCCTTTCCTCCCATATTAAATATCTGTCTACGACACTGAGCAACACATACACATTTAATTAATTTAACTAAAATGTATGGGCATAATTCTAGTAAGATAACTGGTTACATCTGTGTCAAATATCAAATGCTCACAAAGAGTTAGTCCTAAAGAACAGATCTTACTTAAAATCGCTTTAAGATATTTTGTTATAGTTGGATGGCAATGGTATTTCATTCTGAGAAAATTTTAAAAATGAGGATTCCCTAAATAGAGGTATTTAATTATTTTAATTAGTATAAATATATTTAAATATATTTTTATGACCATAAATTTAATATTAGTGAATGGTATGGTTATTATTTTATTAAATTATTTAGAAGCATGTAAATTTGTAAATTGATATGGAAACTTCAGCCACTATTTAAACAAGTATTTAGTGGTGAAATAAACTATACAAGTCCTTTGCTTTAAAATGAACTAATTGGAATATGTGCAGAAAATGTTAGCAGTATGATTACAACAAAAATTAAGAAAGCCAGTAGTTTTTCAATTATGTGTGATAAAGCTAGGTAAATAGAAGTATAATTTGTACATACATATGTTATAACTGCCTGTAAATTTTTAGTTAATCACATTTTAAGTTTTTATACATGTTTTTAATTTTTTAGGTGTCATAAATAAGAGCAGGTGTCACTTTGCATTAGATATGCAAACAAATTTGAAGTATTCGACTGTTTCTATATATCTTATTATTGTATCTGAAAGTCAAGATGCTATTGTTTTGCTTGTAATTGCTATTTTATCATATTTAAAATTACTAAAGATTGATGATATTCCAATTATTGTCCAATCATATGATTATATATATATGATGGTACAAATGTTATGTCTGGTTAAAAAAAAAAAGAGTACAGACTTTATTAAGAGAACATTATCTTGAATATTTCTGATGTCATTTACATTCATTGCATGGTGCACAAGTTAAACCTTATTGCTATTAATATGTGTACACGTGTAAAGGTACAGTACAATTTATATTATTTATTAATAGTATAAAAATAATAATTTAGGTACCTAATATTTTTCAAGGTTGGACATTATTTAATTAAAGTTAAAATTAAGTTAACCAATTAATTATATTTATTTTATTTTATGTTACATGTTTACTTTTTAGATTTCAAGTTTAAAGTTTTTCAATTTGTTTTCTAGTACTATAAAATTGGTGAACTTTTTTTGTTTAATAATTTTATTTATTGGTTGCAAGTTTAATAAAATAAAATTTGTATTATTAATATTATTGCGTTTTTGTATTTTAATCATTATATTATTAGTCAGAATCTATGGAGTTTTTATGATTTTACAATATAGTTTTTAAATTAGTGTACCTCCTCTCCCTCTTATTGGATATGCCACTTATTCAGCCCATAAATCATAATACAGTTTATTGGTTCTGTGATGAACGATATAGTTGTTGGGTAAACGCTGAACTTCGGTATTTTGTTATAACTAATAATGTTTTACATTTTAAAACAGTATATTTATATTTTTCGGCATATCTGCCATTTAGATATTGGTATCCTTATAGGTCAGTTGTTATGAATATCATAAAGGATAGAGCAAGAACAAAAGCTTAAACAGTAAAGGTAGTGAAAATTATAGCCTAAAAATCTCATAAAACAATGAAGTATTATTTTTAATTTCAACTGTTCACTTGTTTCGTACAATTTGCACGGCTAATATAATATTTACATATACCTATAAGTCATCGGGATACTATATTATGTGCTTTTATATGGTACATATTATTAGCACGGATATACATCGTTAAGTTTTACATTTTTTCGATCTTCCGCACAAGTGTTTTTCAAAAAGATAAAAAGCACTGAACATCATAATGATTACAATACCTACCATTGTTCGTCAGATATCTGAAAATGAGCGGGTACTTATTCCAGGATAGGTGTATCCCATAGCGGGTATAGGTACCTAATATAAATAATAGTAATAAACGAACACGCCTCACCTAGGATCTCGCAAGAGCTGTTGGAGTTTCGATCCGAAAGCTTCGGCCGTCAGTTCGAAGTAGGGCACGTACAAGGCAAATCCCCTGCTCTCGGCTTCGATCGAATTATGCGTTTGGTCACCGAACACTGGTAAGGACAGCATCGGTACGCCATGGTATATGGCCTCGATCAGGCTGAGTATGCCCCCGTGCGTGATGAACAGTCGGCAGTTGGGGTGGCCTGGATGAAGAAGTCATATATATAAATATTACAATGTTATGTTTATCTATCTATTGGCTATGGATGTAGGTAGCCAATTTGCACCAAAATAATGATTTATATAATTTTTACCATTGCAAGTATTAAAAAATATGAATACAGTAATTTGCACCAGAATTCGAATCAATTATTCTTTGGACGCACGTTTCAATAGTAGAGTAAATCAGTAAAAGATATTAAAATATGATGAGAAGATACCTACTAGCACAAAATATTCCCAAATTAAACTCATTTTGTGTTGCTAGAAAATTTAAAATTTACTCAATTAGCAATTTTTAAGTTCGGTAGATAACAACAATAATCACTTAATAGACTATACCTTACAACATGACGACATCAGTATCCGAGTATAAAAAGGCGGGCAAATGACTACCGCTTTGCAATACAGTAGGAGTCAAGCGGATCACTGTTATGGATGAGTCAATTTTTAATTAAGTGATATAAAATTATTATATGCGAAAACGATTTTGAGCGAAGATGGTCTATTAGCCTACATCACTAAGTATGTTTTATGATATTATTGTGATTAAAGTAATTGATTTTACTGTTAATAATACAGTAGGTTGAATTAATTTTTGCCTAAAATATTGAATATGAAAATGTCATTGAGTATATAAAATACAATAATATACTTAAAAACTTTAAAAGTTTCAAGCACCTATAAAATATATTTTTTAATTATAACTAAATTACTAACATCATTGTTATTATTCATTTAAATACATAATTTCGTCCAAATTTTAATTTTAAATGGTTAAAAAAATTTGTACTTATGTATTTTTAATATTTTTAATTACTATTTTAACAACTTATGAGGAATTTTGAATTTAATTTTCAAGCTTTTTAACAACAAAAATTTTTTTATCAATATTTATAACATTTTTTATTCTTACGATTAGCTAAAAAAGTATCGAAGTATTTTGAAAACTGTATGGTGTATAGAAAATGATAACCTTAACATTCAGTGAAAATTTCAACTGTCCAAGGTTATTCCTTTTTTGAATTACAACAAAATAAGAAAATCGTTTCCTGATAAATCGGTAGTTTATGGGGTAATATCCAATGTTTAAATACAAATAACTCTCATAAAAAATTAGTTTGACTTTCTAATAATTTTTTTTTTTTTTGTTAAACTTAGAAAAATGTATGGGGATACTTTTGTTAAATTTTTAAATCTTAGATTTAAACAGAACATTATGAATTTCTAAATCAAAAAAAAATTTTAATTTTCGTGATTTTTACGTATTTTGTTAAAATTTTAATTTAGGCGCTTATAAAAAACTATTGTAGACTTAAGCTTAACATTTTTTTGAAATTTCACTTTTCTCTTTTCGACTACTTACTCATAAATTTTAATGGAGCAAATAAATTACAAATACTATTTTCGGCTACTTATGGAGGTGCAAAATAGGTATCTACATATCTTTATTATGGTGCAAATTACAGACCAAATAACCAGACCTAATTTCAGGAGGTGTTATTAATTGATGACTCCTAAATTATGCTTATTCATACTATAAATTATAATATATGGTATTGTATTATTTATAATATTTAAAATTATATAAGAGTTTGAGTTGAGTTGTAATCAATGCGATAGAATGCATATGAAAACGTATGTAATTGTTCATCATTAAGTATTTCTTAGCTAATATACTACTTATAAATAAATGTACAATTTATTTTTTATTGTAGAATAAAAAATAAAAAACTCTATGAACATCGTCCTCTCTTTCTATAAATGATAATTGTTATAACCCAATAGAAAATAGTTATGTATGGTAATCGGTAGGTAGGTATGTTTAGCCAAGCACTAGCTAGGTTAGATGTAAGCAGCACATCAGGTTAGATTTTCTGCTTATAAACATTAAACACACTAGGTGTAAAGAACATATAATACCTAAATATTATTATTATCAATCATGTAAGATGTAACATCGTACATTTATTATAACGCTCAATATGTGAGCCAATAAAAAAGCCAATAAATAAAAATTTATAAATCTATTGGTTCATAATCATGCAACAATCCTAAAGTCACCTAACCCAATTTATGTTTTGGTGAGTCCCCCTCAAATAACGTTATTTTTTGTTACTCAGGAACTGTAGATTTTAGTTAAGAAATTATACACACGTACCCAATATATCGTTTTGCGGGAACCATTTTTTGACCATGACGTTTTTTGGCAGGTTAGGTAGCTGATCATCTTCCCACTTCCATAGAACCGTTTGCTTAAGTTTGGCCAGTTCTGATAACAGGAATGACACTGTTTCTCGAGGCATTTTCGATGATTTGACCACCGAACCTAAACTGAAGTAGATCAATCCATGTTCAGCCGAGTCCAAAATGGTTTTTAGGTCCTGGAAAATAATTATGAAAGGTTAGCACAATTCTTGTAATTAGAGCTGAGTATATAAGCTATAATATAATAATTATATGTATTATTGGTCCAATACCATCTAGATATTGAGCGCATGACATATTTTTATTTTTATTATATCAAAATATATATTAAGTTTATTTATTTTTGATTTACTAACATTATTATTACTAATTGAAATATATTTTTTGATTCATACAATTCAAACTATTTAAATATTATTGAAATTTAAATAAATATTAAGTGATATCTACGCATTCGTTTACATAGGGCCAGACTTTTATTGGTTATGATAAATTTTAATTTGACCTAAAAATAAGTGGGTGAATGGCAATATTGTTTAAGAGGTGGTCCCTATTGTTTATAGTTTAACGCACAAACAATAAATGTCATGTTATGAATTTGAATTCTAATCCATTTACACGCTGGTTATAAGCATAGAAGATGGTCATAGTGTCTTTAGGTTTTTTATTGAATCAATATTTTTATCTTTCAGTTGTCATTTAACATACATTGCATAACGAGAAACGACCAGAGTAAAATACAAATATAGATTTATATAAAATTACTATAGGATTCATTAAAATCAGAAAAATCACTGTCCACTATATTTCAAAATATCAGTGTTGGTACCTATTTATGTCCTTATAAAAAAGATTTTATACAGTAAGGTTCAGATTCCGGTTTTTCGATTTTAACCAGACCAGTCAGATCCATGACCCCACCGGCCACCAACTATCACAATACAACAGAAAAGTTCAAGAGATCACCTACTCTACCATAGATAAGATAATAATGATGTCACGTTGGATGAAGTTTTACAGCAAGCAAAAATATTTACATTAATTTTGCATTTAATGAAAAAACAAAAGGTGAACAATTTCTTTAATATTTCTAAAAACTAAAGTATTACCAATTATAAAATGTTGAAAGTTTGAAAATTATAGACATAATATTTTGTGTCTCTAAAAAACTAAAAAGTTACTCATTCCAAAATCCAAGTACTCTCAATGTATTCAACACATACAGTGGTGAAAGTATATTTTTACACTAAACAAATTCGATTATGAAAAAAAAAAACAAAGGAACAATGCATTGATGTACGTAATGCTGCTCGTGTTTGATTAAAACAAAATTAAAAATACTACTACAAAATACACTTTTCCTGCAGATATTAAATTTTTTTTTTAATTTTTAAAACCCCGATCACCCCAGGGAAAAATGTTTGTAGGTAGCCAGGTAGGTAAAAAATATACAAAGAATACTTATTCATATTATCAAATTTGGTCAGTTCGTTAAATTTTCATTAGCGAGTTGGTGGAATCGATAGGTTGTTTTAGAGTTACATGAAAGTACTAGCGGAATCGATGAAACCCCAAAGTAATATATTAGTGCGGCATGTAAAATGTTTTTTTAAAAAAACATTTAGGCACGTTAACCGAAAAAGGTCCGGCTGCAGCACCACTGATATATGTTATTTTAATATATATTATAGGCAATAAGCACGTACCGTGGGCAGTGGCCCGGCTGGTTTCGTGTGCATGCCGGCCACCTGCACGTAACTGGGAACGTATGGCACGGCCGGCCAGATCATCGGATGGCTGTTTACCAACGTAAGTGACACGTTCCTGAGCATCGTCTCCAGGTCGGGTCGGCTCTCGTGGCCCTCGTAGGCAAAGTGCTTGTCCATGATGGCCAGCTGCCGCGGTATGTATATCAACCGATTGATCCACGTGTTGAACGTGGCGGCCACGGCGTTCTGGGCGCGCTGCGCAAACGTCATCGGTGCCACGTAATTGGCCGCGAAGTCGGCCACGTACGCAGGTCCGTATGGGTTACCGTGCCACTGCGACACCCTGGGGTTGGTGGCGAACGGCAGCAGCTGCACCACCGGCGCCCCGTACTTGTGGCCGAGCGTCACGAAACACTCGTGGAAGAAATTCTCGATAATTACCAGATCGAACGCGGACCGGTCGCCGAGCACAAAATCTCGGACCGACTTCTTATCCACCGCATTCGTGGTTATCATCGGGCTCAGCCACAGCGTGTATATGTACAGCGGAAGTCTGTTTATCAGCGAGTTCTTGTCAAGGAAGTCTATGTCTACAACGGAACGACACAACAGTACACAGCGGTTATAATTTATACTAGTCATTCTAATCATATTGATAATTATTAACATATTAAATGAAAATAATATTCATTATTCATATAATTGTATGCTTGCGGCATGTATAGGAACAAGTTAAAAAAAGAGGAATGTAAAGATAACTACATTTTGTTGTAAAGTACGTGTCGAGTCTACCTCGTTATTAAGTGCCTAAGTAATTAAGTCAGTAAGTATCTGTAATGTGTCTATATATTAAATTTGAATGCAATAACAAATCATTGCATACAAAAAACGATTTTGAGTGAAGTCGATCAATCAACCAATATATTGGCTGTATTACTAAGTAAATTTCATGATAATATTGCTATTAAAGTAATTTATTTTACTATTAAAATTGTAAGTTTAATAGGTAGATTTAATTTTTGCAAAAACATTGCATTTGAAAATATTATTATGTTTAAAAAATATAAAAATATATACGAGTACCTATGTCTTGTTTTTATTTAAATTAGAAAATAAAATAATGATATAATTATTATTTTTGAAGTTAAAAAATAAAATCAGGAATCCTAAACTCGTGAACATGTATAGAAACATGCAACATAATAATAAATACTGTCTTGCTTAGTTTCCTATATCATGTATTTTTAAGTGTGAGCTATTATTGTTTATTTTTCTCTCGTCCAATAAAAATAAGACGTATTATAATTTCGATTTAGTTCTTTTGGTGTAACTCAAAAACAAATAACTGTATTTTTTGGTGTAATTTAAAAACAAATAACTATAGATACTTTACATTTTCAAAAAATATTGATTCTTTTTGAATTGTTCATATAGACATGAGAAATTAAAAATATTTTTTTTAAATTAATGTCCATACATAATTTTTAGTTTTGTCAAAAAAATTGAAAATTTAATACAAGATTCCTCATAAGTTTGCTTATCTTAAACAAAAAAATAATTCGCCTAAAAGTCAAATTCATTTTTTATAAGCGTATGAAGTTCAATTTTTTTTTACATGGATACTCACTCCTAAACTAACGATTTCCCATTGAACAATTTTCTTATTTTGTTGTAATTCAAAAACGAATAGAATAACCGTAGATACTTGAAATTTTCATTGAATGTTTTTAATTTTACCGTAATATTTCAAAAATATTTTGAGCTAAAATTTTCAAATTATTTTGTAGTTAAAAAATGATTAAATATTACATTTTTATAACTAAGAATTGAACATTTAAATAAGGTTTTTCATAAATATTTTATACTGTAATTAAAATATATAAACACATTTTTTTTTTAGATATTTTAGGTTTACGGACAAAATTAAATATTAAAACGAAGAATAACAATTTTAGTTATTTAATTGTAATTTATAAATATTATTCTTGAAACTTTTAAAGTATACAATTATATTTTATGCTCACAATGATATTTTCAAATTCGATTTATTCAGCAAAAAATAATTCTACCTATTATATTACTAATGTGTAATAGTAAAATAAAATACTTTAATACCATTAATATCATAAGATATATTTAGTAATATAGACTGGCAGATTGTTTTCACTCAGAATCGTTTTTCCTATATAAGATTTTATATCATTGAATTCGAATTTAACATATCCATTACAGACCACAGTGACCTCTCTAGACAATAGACACCTATTGTATAGCAGAGCTGTAGTGAAATTTCTGTTTTTTAGGTTATTAAAATCCTATCTCTAGTTATGATAGACACACAAATAAAAAAATAAAAATATTCATCGTTCCATTTAGAATCTTAAAACATATTCAATGGTAATAATTATAATAGTATGTATTTTTTTTAAATTGTATTTACTTATCATAATAATATTTTATAATATTATGTCCTATTATATATACCTATTATATACCTATGTCTATATTATGTCTATATTATTAAAAGGTGAGGCGATTTGTTTGTTCAGTGATATATCTGTAGTTCTACCGAATCAATTTGCATGCTTTTTTTAAACGTTAAGCCGAGCTATTTATAGTGAAAAATTAAAAAAAAAAGTTAATTGTTTAGTTATCGGCGTTTTTATATGGCGTGTAGGAATAAAAGTCAAAGTGACGTGCGTTGCCGCATCCAATGCACACACACTTGTTCATAATACCATCACTCCTGCTTAGTCTAGTCACCGACTCGCAGCATCAGCTAGATCTATTTCACTATAAATATTAAAAACATAACATGTAACTATGAAATTACATTTTATAATAGCATAATTTCAAAATATTCAATATTAGTTTTATTTTTCATTTATTTTCTTAACATTTTTGGGCGAAATGTCCGCACCGATTTACAGCTATAGGTAACTATAATAGGTAATATATAAGTATTTTTTAAATGTGACATTGAATTTAATATATTGTTGTTACTTTCTGTATATAGACAACTATAGAACGACAATAATGCTAAACAAAAGTAGTGAGTGATAGTGAGTGATAGTAAGTGATAGTGTGAATTGCGAAGTGGCTAAAATAAATAACAATGGAATGGAATATATCTATTCCATAATGAAAAAAATAATTAAGGTTTTGTTATGCTAGTAAATAAAACATTTTTTACTGTAAAATAAAATTTAATTTTAAAATTATCATAACGTCAAACATTTTTAAAATGCTGATGCCATCATCGTGAATATAACTGAACTTTGGAGTCACAGCACCAGTCTTGATAATGATTATAATGAAAAGTAAAAACGTTACAATAATATGTGTTATAAATTTTAGTGAGAAAACACTATATATCATACTTCTGTACCTATACATCTTAAATCCTATTAATTAACAATAATAGTATAATATAATATAATAATAATAATAATAAATTGTACTATCATATCGATTGGATTAATTATTAAAAATATAATTGGTATTTGTAATCTTAATTAAATAGGTCTTAAAATTCAAATTTCTATCAATTGATATATAGTTAATTATGTATAGACTTACATTTTACGGATCTTTACAATTTATATTTTTTTGAACATGAAATAAAAAAGATAGGTTTCAAGTTTATGAGACAAATACACTTCACTAGCTTCCTCGCCTCACAAAACTCTCTTATTCAATAGTCAGGATACGTTTCATATAATTGTATATATGTTGTGATGTTTGACACGGTTTACGCACTATCGAAACACACGCACGTTCTTATAGATAGTAAATGCCCCAGAAGTCTTTGTGCGATACTATATATGGTATGTACTTAAAGGTTAATATATTGCGACATTTCTGCATACGAATACAATTATATTATATAAATATAATAATATAGTAATATCCACCATTAGATAATAGGTTTGAATTGTTATTTTTGTTGCTGAATTACTTCAATGTAATTTTCTATATTACTTCTGGGTGACGAATACAAAATACTTAGTGATGAACAGCTAGCTTTACTAGCTCATGTTGGTATAGATTTATTATAAGTGTATACATAAAAAAATATAAAGCCTAGGTACTAGGCCTAACTACCTGTAACTTTTTGGTTGATTTCCACTTTGACATGAGTGTAGTTCAGCGACGGTATCCCACTGGAACCTAGCGCAAATGGTGAGACTAGTGTCAAATTGTGTCCTCTGGTTACTAACGTTTCTAGCAGTGGTTGGAATCCGATGAAATGGCTTTTAGTCTCAGTTGGTAAAAACGCCAAAATGTTGTACGGACGTGTGTTATTCGGCAATCCGTAGCAACAACACACGGCCAACAGTAACGTCTTGAAAGAAAAAAAGTTGTACATATAATTGAGAATACCACTTATATATGTATATACTATATTGTGTATAGGTTAATCAGATTTGTATATACTTGCGTGACAATGAAAAACGTACATTTTTATTTACAACATTCTCTCTCAATTTTCCCTGAATTACCTACACTAACTAGTGATTTGTATGTGGAATTTAATGTGTATAATAATATTTTATACTTTGAAGATTTGAGTGTTGTAAATTATTACAATGTTGAAGGTTGGCTACATTTATTATTATTATTTTCATGCTCTGAAACTTATATTTAAAAAGATTATTTTGTATTTTTTGAATTGTTAAAAAATGGATTGTATACGTTTGTGGGTGTTTTTCAAAAAATAAAATAAATTATTAATTTACATAAATTATTTACAGTTATGAATTCATTTTAACTTTTATTAGTACATATATAACCACTATGAATAATAAATCTCAATTAATTATTTTTATAGTTTAGAAAAATAAGTGATTTTAGCGCATTAAGAAAACAAAAGAGTAAAAAAAAATTAATTTGACAAATTCACTGAAACACCAATAATTATAAGACCATAAATTTATAAATACTATATATTATATTTTATATCAATTATTGAATTAAAGTCATATAATAAATACATATTATACACAATATTATATCTATTCACTATTCGCTAAACATACACTTTAACTATATTTGGAAATGTAAAACTGTACTCTACGCTAGTGGTTTCCAACCTTTTATAAGTGTGGCCCTAACGTTTTAAATTCAACTTCTTTTGACTCTTAAAAAAATCATAACAATTGCAATCATAATTCTCATTTATTTACACTAAATTATAGTATAAAAAACTAAAAAAGAGAAATTACACATACGAGTACCTACACCGATTATTTATAATATTCATAACGATTTTCTTCATCAACTTTTTTTGTTATTTAATAATTTTATGAAGATATTTTTTTGAATATACAATGTACATTTTTGATATACACCAAAATAATGTGTGAATAATGCATCTGCGACCCTAATTTTGAGTCCCATTCGCTACCTTCAGAATCCAAACAGTATAAATCAAAATGTGCAAAACGAAAAGAGACCGCACGTTCTTTCGATTGTTGGTACTATCGTGTAGTCTTATCGAATGATTACATAATGACTTGCCGTATCTATAATATATTGTATTCACATCCAAAATATATACTCACGGCCAGCTGTAAACTGTAATCCATTTTTGTTCTTCGCATTCGCACTGGTCGCCGGTCGGTAAACGAAAAAATCAATGAAAATATTTAACGGAAGAGAACACGGTCTATCCGCTTGTGGTCGTGGTGTTAAACTGGCAGATCAAACGTACTTGATAAAAGATAATTGATGAGTATTAGTGATGTTTTGATCAGGCCGAAGGTCTACCTATAAATTACAATATTATTTTTTGTAATAATTAGGCATAAATATAACTATACTATTATATAATCGACAGAACATTGAACAGCAACTGTTTATCGACTTATTAGGCATCGATTAATTGACAGTAATATCGACTATAGGTCGCTCAATATTATCAATGCGATTAAAATCAAAATAAATGTTGAAATAAAATTAAAAAATAAAACCGATAATCATATTTATAATTTTTATATTATATAAGTTATAACGTTATCATTTACATATAAGATATAATCAACCATTTTAAATGGCATAAATGATTAAAATTTCGTAAAAACGTTTCAGTCTGTACAATAATATCAATTAAATTATATAACTATATTCTATATTCTAATGTAGTTGTATTAGAATTTATTTTATTCCTATTTTTAATTTGTGTAAATAGTTTAATAAGGTAAGTAACTATAATAAGCTACAAATCAATTTAATGAAGATACGAATTTATTTGTGTTTTTTAAGTAAAAATGTTCTCAAATTTATATATTTTAAATTTGGTTATTCTGAAATGTAATATTAAAAATAGAAATATTAGAACATTATATTTCTAAAATTAACAAAATTGAGTTACACTTATATTAATTCTTATAGAACAAAATCTGGTGAATTGAATGTTACCATCATATTTTGTCTAAACATACTATGTCCTTTGTTAAAATCAATTTCAAACTTATGAATGATGTCAAACTATTTCCAAAGGTAAAAGCAATTATTACCAAATTATGTCAAAACCTAGTATTTCTCATATTAAATAGTTAGTTTGTTTGAAGAAATGGAACAAAACGTACTAATTTCAATATGAGCAATAGTCCATTATTTCCCATTCTCATAGTAGTTAGTATCTGGTAAGATAATGGAATTAAATACATAACTTACTATTTCCATTGGTCTAAATTTGTTGTAAAACAGATATAAAATTAAATTATAAATTGATATTTTTTCCGTCACTGGATAACTATTAAGTTTTTGTTGATATTTTAAATAAATATTATTATTATCATATTTATAATAATATAAATAGAGAGATATCGGTATTGTTTCCACACCACCCCACCATACCATAGCAATAAATGGGCCAGCGACCTATTATAAGATATAATATTTGTCAAAGACCGGTACGCACACTCACAAATGCACAACACATATTATTATAAATCTTACCCATCATAATCTGCTAGTGTGATTTATTTTGAATACTGGAATTGAGCTTCCAATATTATTGTAGTTAGTAACATACGTGTTCGATCGCGAAACGTTTTTTCTCCTCGGGACACCACAGGTGTGGCAAAAGATAAGGTGTCCCACAAGCTCCCCCCTCCGTTGTCCGGTGACAGTTCGCCAGCTGATGGCCGAGCCGCTAGCCAGCCCGGCGTGCTCGTGTGTTTTGTTTTTTTTTTCCTATCTCTTCTCCCAACGGTCGAACTGATCACAACGTCGTGTCCGTTCACAGTTATCTTGCGTGTTGCAGACCAAACCTCGTGTGATCACGAGGAGTAATTTTTTTACCACTTCAAAATCTCAATCCGTTTCCATCCGGATTGGACGCCGTTCAGTCAACAGAGAGCGTACCATCATCAGCTGCGGTCGTTGTCCTGCATCGGGAACCAGATTCTCCAGTGCTGTCGCCATCAGGTCACATTATTATACCACTTATACATGTCCGCTCGTGTTCAGTGGCTATATAAAAATTCTTGTTTGTAAATTACGATCTTAATGGCCGATTATTAGTTTTGCCATTATTATAATATATATATTGTTATACTTGCAATTATTGTTATGACTTATACTATACTATTTTATATTTTAATGTTTTGGGCGCCCACATATTAGTAATCACTAATTTCGTCTTATATATGATTTATTTGTAATATATATACAAATATACTGTACGCTAGGCGTTGCAGTAATATTGTTATACTTGAAACCATTATATTCTGTGTACATTTAAAAGTTGGTCACCCATTCCCGTCTATTATCTGCGCAAGTTGCGGCAGAAAACTGCATATTTTGTCGTAAGATCTGTCGCAGCGACAACAATACGATTCATACGAATTGCCAAATCGCAAGTGCTAAAGTGCACATATATTTTTAGACGACTTTGTATACTAATATACACACTTATAAGTCGTAAACAGTAGCAAACTGGCCCGGTGTGCCACTTTTCTATAGCACAATGAGCCGGTACCAATTTATAAGTTTTGAGCCGCTAACAAATAGATATCTATAATATAATATTTTTATATAAATTGGTATTTTGTACTTTTTTTTGTATAATGTTATATAATAATATAATATTTTATTGGACGTTTTATGCGGGGCAGACGTTACCCGTTATAAACTATCACGGATAGCATATAGTACATGAATATATAATTATTAATATGGACATTAAGGCAATTAAAAATTTTTTATTTTGGAAAACTTCATCGTCTTTTTGGGGGATTTTATACCATGCCATCTATTAATAAATCCAAAAATCCAAATTGAGTCCGTGTCACCATCGCCATTGGCCAATAGCTCGCAGTCAAATTAGATGAAAAACAGTTTTTAGGTCGGAAAAATTAGTAATATGCTGAACTTTAGTATACACCTTTATTACACTGTTTACGGTTATTCCTTTTTGAATTTCATTAAAATAAGAAAATGGTTCATGGAGAAAACGGGTATATCCAATGTTAAAACGTTCATAAAAAATTATTTTAACTTTCCAGAAAATTTATTTTTTTTAGAAAGGTAGAAAAACTTATAGAGATTTTTGTATTGAATTTTTAAATCTTATATTTGAATAGAAAAATTTTATCAAAAAAAACTGCAAAATTTTGTGATTTTCGCGTATTTTTTCGAAATTTCAACTTTATATGCTTATCAAAAACTATTAGAGAATTATGTTTAACTTTTTTTTTTTAATTTTCACTTACGACAATTTATGAAGAACATTGTATTAAATTTTCAAGTTTTTTGACAAACTGAAAAAAATTTTATCGACAATAATAAAAAAAAAAAAATAAAATAAATAGTTATAGCTCAAAAAAAGTCAAAATATTTTGAAAATGTTTTGGTATATATAAAATGCTTATATAAGCATTCGGTGAAAATTTCATGTATTTACGATTATTATTTCTTTTATTACATCAAAAATAAAAATATATTTTGTCAAAAATTTGCTTTCCTAAAAAATTCTTGTTTTTCCTTAAATTTTTTTTGTTTTTCCCGGTGCGTTTAAAAACGATTGGGCATTTTGTATTTTTGATCCCTCAAAGTACCAACTAAATTAATTTTCCTATCAGAAAAAATACCGATGAAGAAAATCGGAGCACTTTTACTGCCCTAAAACGTGATGACAGACACAAAAAAAAACATACAACATTGTAAAATCAACACATTCATCGCTCTGCTTAGAATATAAAATTCTAAAATCTAATAAATAGTATAAGGTTTGTCATAAGTCAAATTTACGAAAATATACGAATGATTTTATATCTAGTCAAAAATGTATAAAATTAATTGATAAATTACAAAATAATCAAGTATAAAATATTTTTCCTGCTTGGTGATGATAATAATTGACATTTATTATTTTCTCATACCCACACGAAATTGTTGTTATAACTTTTCGCTATCTAGCTGATTTTTTGTTTGCTGCTCATTCTGATAACACGGAATTTATTTACATTTTCCTAATAAATTTAGGTCGTATATTCATATTTTCCTGACTATTTTGTGTGGTATTTGAAAGAATAGGATGTTAAAACTGGTGTTTGAGTGTTTATAAATATAACTGAAATGTCTTGCAAATTCAAATTCAGAATCTTCTTGACCACAAATCGCCTGAATATTTCAAATTTAAAATGTACTATTTCTCGAACATTGTAATTATTTATAATATTGCATTAAAAATATTCCAACTTCAAAAATTATGTATTAATTAAATTCACTATCATTAAAAAATATATATAAACAAGTATTATAAGATTTAAAAAATAATATTTGTGTTCGCCTAAAAATGCATTATAGACCACTGTGCGCAGTCTTCGTTCAAGGCCAATAGGCAATAACATTGTAAATTGTAGGTATTTGGTTACGTTCAACCGTGTGTTCATGGCCACATGCGTTATAACATTCATCATTAGTCATTACATTCATCGTCAAAAACTTATTCCAGTCAATGTAAAATGTACTCAATATGTTAGTCTGTATAATTTATATTATACATAGTACTGCACTATTTTTTACATGATTTATATTATCTGTATCGTTTGACATAATAAGAATGAAGGACTTACTAAATATATTATTTACATTTATTACAATGTTTTTAGTTCAATAGGACTGAGCATCTCTGAGCTCTGTCAGTATAATTCCTATATATATTTAGTATATTAAAGATGATATTAATGGTATTTAGGGAACGTGGTGTACAACAATATAGTAATAAACTATAGATAATATTCATATTTTCTTACCAAGGTATTTGATATTATAAACATGATAATGAAAGAAAATATTTAAATATTTAACGAAGGTATATTAGACGTGTCATAGTCACACAGTCAGTGGCATGATGAAGGGAGTCTATTCATTGTCAGTAGAAGAGTTGAAAAATATTATAGAAAACGAAGACTGCATAAAATACTACATTTTTCAAATTTATAAAATAAAAGTTTTTGGTTTTTTTAAAAAAAATTTAATTTCATAATGAATGAACTAAATTTTTAGAATAATGTATCGAGAATTGCATAGGCTATGTGCTTTTGTAATTTTCAAAATCATTAACTGAATGAAGTTTCAGTTAAAACTGTTATAAGCAACTCGGTGCCTGTATAATTTCGTCGAACAAACAGAAGAGAGAATAATTGTGGAATTGTTGGAAAATTGTTTGGAAAATCTTAATCAACTTATTCAATTGTTTAAAAGAGTGTCGCCACAATTAAGAAATGACAACTATCAGATCGTCATCCAATCCGACAAAGAATCATCAGGAGAACACGCTAGCAAGTTTAATGTGTCAACCGTAGATGAAGTTGCTGTTATTATGGCTGAATGGCTGATGATCCAGTTGACAACAGAACCATCAAAATCACACTTCATGACAATACTGTAAGTACGATTTCGGACGTACAAACATAGTTTAGTATAATATCAATTCAAGTACGTATTACAACTGAGCTACAGCAACGCATTACCAGGTCTGCTATTATTAAATATATTTTTATTATTTTTTTATGTTTGTTGTTTGAGACTTATATATATATATAAGAATAATAAAATAATATTTAAATATAATTAAAAAAAAACTAATGATATTCCAACAAAAATACTCCGTTAACTCCGTGTAAAAAACCGCTAAGAAAAAAAACAATAATAATTGATTTAAAATGTGTGATATATGATAGAATCTAAGTAAATGGTCTAATGTGTAAAATATTCAATAATAATTAATTTAAATTTAATAGAATCTTATAAGACTTATTATGATACCTGTCCTAGAGGTAGGATAAAATGATGCAAATATATAATTATAAATTACCAGTAATTGATAATAAATTATACGTGTATTTACATTTTTTTTTACTTCCTAAATAAGTAAATCATAAATCTATGAGATTAAAATTTAACTAAGACTTACCTAAATTTAGGTACTATATTTTTACTATGTAAAACAGTAGAAAATCACATTACTCAAACATCACAAATAGTATAATTGGGGAAAATGCCATATATACATTATAATATACAATAAGTACGTTAAAATTGATAATAATAATTGCAATGATAGATAAATAGAAAATTAATAAAAATATTGTTTTCCTTGTTTTAGATTCATTTGACATATCAAGTAAAAAACAGAAAAAGAAAATAGGAGATCATCTTAAAATGTACCTACAAATTACAATGTACCATTGTACTTATGTATATATTATTATTCTTTGTGAATTGTAACTCACAACTCATGAGAGTGAAAAATGTAATTCTTCATTGTACACTCTTATTATTATACCACCATTATAGTATTTATTCAATAGAAGAAGTGCAGAGCCTGTTACTACATAGATCAATTATAAAAAAAAGTAAGTACAAATAATTTTTATAAAATTATATATTTAATTATCATAAATAATAATAATATTTTCAAACATAACAAGTGGACATACTATATTATACATCATCATAAGTTAAGACATAAAATATATAAGGTAGCTACCGTACATCCTTTTATTATAATAATAAAAAATAAAAACATCTTGTAGGTAACTACCATTTTTTAAATTGTAAGAAAACTAAGTAATACAAACTTCTATAGAGTTGCTTAAAAAGTATAATTGGAGATTAAATTTAATTTACAAACACGTGATTTCAGAAAATATTGAGAGGTTTGTAATCGATTTCATTTATCCCAGTAAATAATAAATATACTATGTACTTTTATGTGCCTATTTCAGGGTCAAAACGTGTTTATTATTTAAAAATAAAAATATGCCTACCTACCCAAATACAAATTTTATAATATTGATATTACCGTAAAGCACCGGACTGATTATAAATTATAACACTATCCATCTCCTTCCTTATATTGTTTTTTTTTCAATGTCGAAAGAAATTGATTATGTTTGTTTCACACGACACACTATTATTAAAATATGATATGTCGATACCTATAGTCGTTTCGAAATGAATATTTTATTGTTTATTATTTATTGTTATTCATCACCTTTTGCCTATTAATAAACGATTGATATTGAATATTAAAAAACCCATCGTAATAATCAAAATGTAAAAAAAACAGTAATTTGGGCATGTAAAGTGTTTGTGGTGTCATCTCTATAGTTACGATTGATTATTTTGCATATAACTACTATATACTACTCGATTGAACAGTGAATGCTAACTTCAGCGATTAAGCATCAACCATACACGATCCATTAAGAGACATTTTAGAACATTGCGATGATACTACAGCCTGTCACTATTATACATACTAAATATTTATATTAAATAATAATTTAAATATTTGATTTTTAAAACCCCCAGGAAAACGAATAATATTTCTTAAATTTTGCATAATATATAAGTACATGCATTTAAATTGGCATTTAATTATTTTCTGTGTAATTATTGTAAGCTGTACTACCTGTTTCAGGGTTTATAATAATAATTATTTAATGAAGGCAAAAATATCACAAAAACATTTTAGTATCGCGCACGAATTAAATATTATTGTAAAAATATAGTTTTGTTTGATTATCGTTTTTTAATGTTTTTCATCATTTTAAACATTTTTTACCTATATGTACAAAATCCAATATAACGATCGATTACGATTTTTAACTAAATAGGTATTAATCGTTAATAATTAACGTCTTGTGTAGGCAGGCTTGTGACAGGATTGTAATAATGTCTGCCCTACGCTATAATACAATATAATATTATTGTTTTCGCGATTCGTGTACACCTATAGGTTATAAAAATTATTAATTTTTAATAATATAATGTATGATATGTAAAAGTAATAAATATGTATTCGAAACTGGAAAGACATTCACGGTTTTGTTTAAATCTATAATAGTTATACAATACAGTCGACTTTCAATATTATCTCGAATATTATAAATTATTATCCTTCGAACGCTATAACACCTGATATCTCGAAACTTTCCATAACTCCCTTATATTCCCCCCCTCGAATTTCGGGTGAGCCGACTGTATTATTGGGGTGCTTGTTATTATCATTGCGTTTTTTTTCCCACTGCTGACGGCGAGGCGACATTTCGGCCGCGGAAACAACACCGGCTGAACACGCAGCCGAGCATTTTTTTTGTCAACCACGCTATCAATACGACCACAAACGACACCAGTAACAAGACGTCCAACAGCATGTACTGGAACCAAAAAAGGTCGTTGGCAGCCGTCTGCAGGTGTTTCGCTCCACCGTGCCTGGCAACGTACTCGACCCAAAACACGGCCTTTTCCAGCGGAGGCATCGGGTTGTCTCTAAACACGGTCGATATCTTTTTGGCGTTTTTTCGATACCTGCGACATCACATAAATGAAAGGTGTAATAAACTTCAATCACATACCTACTACATTATACCTACAAATGTTACGCAGGATAATAATTATTATGTTAATTACCTACTAAATATTGTATACAGTATATATTTTAGCGAATTTCAGAATTATTACACCCTCGATCGAAAATTATTGTACTGCCACACTCGTTCGATTTTATTTTTAAATTCCCAAAATCATATTATTATTACTTACATATTATAGTACGGGTAATTTACACAAACAATTCTAAGAATGATCTTTATTAATCGAAATGCATATTTATTCACACACATCTATTTGAGTTTTAATTTAGAAAAAAATTGAGATTTTTCCAAAATAGTGTTTCTAAAAAATAACTAGGTATTTAATTCAGGTTAACTATTATTACTGAGTAAAAATATTAAGTTGGTAAACTTATCTATATATATTTAAATTTTTAACAAGTGGCAAAAATATACCGCGTAAACTCTAGGTATTTTACCAATTTATTATCAATATAAGTATTTGATTGATACAATTCAGTATTTGTCCTTAGTTAAAATTCTTAACGAATAAGATTTTTTTAATATATTTCTTAATAATAGTTACAAAAGTTAGAAAACTATAGACTATTTTATAATACATATTATTATACTTACGTAGTGTTTTATATTATAGTTTATAAATATATATACCTACTAGAAAAGTATACTGCATAAAATGTCCAATTATTATTAAATTAAAATAGAAAAGGCCATATAATGTTTAAGTTAGTTATTTGAAACATATAGAGACCAACAATTGTATTCATGTATATAAAATACTAAAATAAATAATCTTAGATAATAAATAGAACAAGTTTCTTAGATATGGATCTACATAAGAAGTAAAAATTAAGTTAAACTTTGAAATTAACTCTTATCTTTCTTAAAAAATAACACTATGAAGTTTTTATTGTGTTTTCTTCAACAGCAGTATTATTGCAAATTAAAAAAAAAAATACCTATCTTTTTTAATCTAAATACTATGTGTGATAAATTTTCATTCTATTATGCCATCATATCACATTTTTTTTAACAAACTTTTATCTAAAAATTTACTTAAGTACACACACACATCATCGTACAACTAATACATTTTTTAATCTATTCAATTAACTGCATATACCTTATCAGTTTTTATTGTTGCAATTATCAGAATTTTTAGTTTTATAACTATAATTGTTCTACATTCATATCATGTAAATGCGTAACGATGTCAAAAACATAAATACAAAACCGAACAATAATTAATGGTAAATAGAAACGACAAGTGATAATGCGACATGGTTGGTGAATGGTGCTAACTGATAAAACTTATTATATCCCATCTATGAATAATAAATAACTATGGCAATGATGGTATAAACGATAAATTACAATCGTGATCATGTTACAATATCATTATATAAGTAGTTAGAAGTTTTATATACAGGGTTTGAAATAGGTTGTAGGGATTTATCCCCTCCTCTTTGTGTCACTGTGTACTTATTTACGTCCGGATTTGGTAAATTTTAAATGCTGTCAAATAAAATAAACATTAAATGACTCGTACAATATATTGAACGATATTTGGCAGTGTTGCGTACGCATTTTAAATTTAATACCTTTGTGCTTTGTATGTAGGTGTGTTTGTTTTGTTTCACGAGTATTGGTCACGGAAAAGTATTTTTTATGCCATAAAATGTTATGTTTATATTTAAGATCAATTATTTTTACTTTGCCCAAGAAAATTGGCGATTATATTTAATATCTTAATAAATGCCATAGTTTTGGATTCTTAAAATATGTTTGAAACTGTCATAGATATACTTACGTATTAGTTTATGGTACTAAAAATAAGTGCCTACTCTATACTCACGTCGGGTCGATGAGGAGCTTGTGCAGTGCACTGCCAAATGTCTCATGCGTTAAATCGAAGTATGGCACTTGTATAGCTATGCCTTGGTACTGTGCGCGTAGTGAGTTACCCTGTTGATCACCGAAAACGGGCACGGCCAACATGGGTACTCCGTGGTAGATGGACTCGGTGGTGCTTTGTACTCCACCGTGCGTAATAAATAACTTGCAGTTTTTATGACCTAAGCAAACATTTTAAAAATATAGTTTGAAATACAGTTAGCTGAAAATAAAAATTCCCGGCCTTTTTGATAATGACCAGCCATTTCGATAACTAAATAATAAATAAACAATTTTCTTCAACCTGCCTTGCAAATATTTTTAATTGAATTAGCATTCTAATAAATGTCATTTTTGTGTTTACCACAACATTGTATCATATATTGTTAGATTATGTCACTGAAAAACTGGGTTAATCAATAATATTTAATAAGTACCTCATTGGCCATTATTATTAATACATATTATTTTGACACAACATTATGATAAAAGCTAATATTATAATTAAATAATTTCTACGTTGTTCACATAATTATTAATTTGGGAACTGATTTTAATAACTTCCCTGATTTTAACTTTTCCCTTAACCTATGACTATGAATACTTAGTATAGTAATAATTGATAATATAAAATATATATCATTTAATATTGTGTTCACGGTTTAGAGTTTATTATATTGTAAGTTCTCAACCTACAGTGCCGCAAGCGATTACGTGATTCTACATGCCTGTTATCTTTTTTCCGGTGTTAAAGTCTATTGAAACTCTCCTCCCCTTCCTTCAAATGCCCAGCATAATAATTTAAACGTTATTTTGTCTAATAACAATTATAGTTTATCTAAACTCATACTTGTTTACAGAGTAAAAAATATAAAAAAACGACGCATCAGCAGTTATTAAGCACGAGCATTTTCTAAATATTCAATTGCGTTTTTCCTAATACAAATTTAAGTATGGGTTATTATTTTTTAATATAATCGTTTTAAACGTTGCTATAATTTTGCTATACTTTATGTTTTGGTTTATCAAATTTGTTTAATTATACATATAATCTGCAGTCATCGAAAAAAGTATATCAATATAAATAATATAAATTTTTTGCACCTTGAGTGTATATATAGTATATTTATTATTATTTATTTATATAAATTAAATTTACCTACTTAAGTAATAAGTAAATACTCAGTACACACAAATGCAACTCAAATTTAAAATCTGTACTTATCAATTTATATTGGATAATTTAAACAACGTATAATATATTTTAAGTTATTTATATTTTGTTAAACTGCCAATTTAATTTCTAGAGAAAAAAGAAAATCCAACTGAGTAATAATGAAAAATGATTTTTTTTAAAGCGTCTTTACGCATTTGTGTATACAAATAGCCATTTAATTATAATCATTTTAAATGAATTAGTTTTTTATATTGAAACAAATGACTTTTACCAATGTTTATGTATAATATATTATATAATATAAAGTATGAAATAATGAAATTTCACATTAGCTTTTTTGGGGAAACTGATTCCTCTTTCTATTTCTATTGATATATTGACGGCAAATATTACACAAAATCAAAAATCAGTACGTTCTACTCATCAAATTCTTACACTGCCAGACAAATAATAATATTAATACTAAGTGCGTACCTAGTATGTCATTTTGAGGAAACCATTTTCGAATGATGACGTTCTTGGGTAATTGCGGTGTATCTTCAGCCTCCCATTTCCACAAGACGGTCTGTTCGATTTTCGAGAGTTCCGACAGTAAGAGCGATACTGTTTCCTTGGGCATTTTTGACGATTTTACTACTGATCCCAAACTGAAGTAGACTACACCTTCCTTAGCATTTTCCATTATCTGCTTCAGGTCCTATAAAGCGCACCCAAAAATGATAAATTAATTTTCAACGATTAGAAAAATGGTACATGTAATACTATTATATAACGACGTGCAGCTAAACACAAGCAAACAATATTATACACAGCTGATGAATACCGGAATACCTACACGTAGCCTAACTTAGGTAATCTTACGTCTAACCTTGGAAGGTATTTACCAAAATTTGAACCTCATTATTAAGTTTGAATTTTTAATAAAATGAATGCAGAATGTTAAAAAAATAAGTGCTAGAACCCACGAAAAAAAACTAAAATTGTCCAGTTAGTGGAGTAGATATCGGACAAAATCATTGGTGTTTTTGACCATTATCCTATTTGAATAAGGATAAAAAAATAAAGGTGAGCAAGTCGGTGGTGTGTGCAGTGCTCGGGCTACAATACAATATAATCATAGCATTACTTCGGGCAATGGTGCGGCGGGCACGCAGTGCATTCCAGCCACGTACACATAGCTGGGCACCATTGGCACGGCTGAACCGAGGACTGGGTGACTGTTTACCAGTGTCAGCGACACGTTTCGGAGCATGTCGACGAGGTCGGGCCGGTGCTCGTGGCCCGGGTATACAAAGTGCTTGTCGGCTACGGCCCGTTGACGGGGCAAGTACACTAACCGGGATACTGCCGTGTAGAAGAATGCGGACACTGTGTTGCTGGTGCGCTGTGCGAACGTCATATTGGACCCGAACGCACTGGTCAGGTCTGGAATATAGGCTGGGTTGTACGGGTTGCTTTGCCACTGTGACACCCTGGAGTTGGCGGAGAATGGCAGCAGCTGAATGACCGGGGCTCCGTATTTGTGCCCAATGGCCACGAAACACTCATGGTAAAAGTTCTCGAACAGCACCAAGTCAAACGACGACTTGTCGCTTCTGATAAAATTTGCTACCGACGGTTTGTCCACGCTCGTCTCGCTGATGTGCGGTCCGAACCACCACAAGTGCAATGGCGTGGGTATGAGGTTCACATATTTCGCCACTTTTAGCATGTCGAAGTCTTGAAAACAAAAAATACGAAAAATAATCACTCGGTATCAATATAAAGGTTAGTGAACTTTTGTCTAGATAATACATTATTCAAAAAAATTATATTTAGATCCGATTCTCAGTGTCTCCTTCGATTTCACTTAATATTTATAATATTATATATTTTTTCGGATAATTCCATTTCATCGCGTGCTATGGTCACAATTGCCAATCATTCTATATACAGAATGCTCTACCAACGTCATAATTTATTTTAGTTTTTTTTCCACTAAAATACTTTTTCATATATTATTCAATATATGCCTATATTCTCTATGTGTGTTTATGCTTCCTTACTCGTTTTCCTCTTATAAACACTTACTGTTTTCAATTCTGTGCTTACTATTTGTTATAAATTGCGCATCTTATAAACTGCCGTATGGTGTCAAATAAATAAATAAACAATGACATAATTCCCTGTTATAAAAAATACCAAAATATTTATCACTGTTATATTATATAATACCTATACATTAGGCTATGATATAAATTATTTTATATACAATATGTTAAGTTTTTTTTTTTTGACAAATAAAAGGTAATCTATATTTTATTTTGCAGTATTGGTGTTTATAAATTTGAGTTATATATATTTTTATTACACTGCTTTGTCCATCATTAAGAATAAAATCCTATAGAAACCTTTAACAGGTTTCAGAATTTCTACTCAACTGTATTTATTTTTTTGGAAAAAATAATAATCACATGGTTGTACATTATAATCAATACACTGTACAGAAATAGATATTTTTCAAAATTACCTCCTAACGTCTTCTCAACTTTGACATGACGATACGGTCGTTTAGCGCCGTCCAGCGCAAACGGAGCCACGAGCGTGACATTATGTTCTCTGGAAACGAGAGTTTCGAGTAACGGTTTAAAACCCATGAAATGGCTTTTACCTTCGGTCGGCAAAAACGCCAATATATTCAATGGTTTCGCCGGCAGCTTCAATCCCTCGCCAGACGATCTTTCCGCAAACAAAAACAACGTTAACAACATCAACAACTTCATCTAAAAATAAGGAGGAAATATAAATATATGCAAATAACCATTAAAACAAAATTATATTGTGATTCGTACACGATATATTATGTGAAAAATGTGAATTTGTATAATATAATTATATATGACATAAACACCAAAGACGTATTAAGGTCTTTTGTTTCTCAAGTAAGAAAAAACGCCTCCCACCCCATCGTAATAATTTCTTCAGCAATATATTCGTAAAAAAAACATATTCTATTGAAATCAATTCTTTCTACGCTCTATTCAAAATCTAAAAACATATTAGGTATACATAAAACATGCATATACTGATATACATAATTATATGATACATTAATTATAATGTATAATAATTAAATTTTAATAAAAGAAATCGAAATACAATTAAAAATGTTCACGCCAAGCTTTTTCATTGGAAAATGAATCAATTATATCATCCTAATTTAATTTCATTGTCAAATCTGATTTTATGGCTCAAAACAACTAAATAATTTAGCCTTTCGTTAGTACTCAGTAGCCCTTGATGTCAAATAAGACTTGATCCTTTTTAAGACGAAAAAGACCTCTCTGCAAAACAGTTAGAAATAGAACAGCAATTTTTACACATAGATACAAATCTTGATGATTATTTTTAATATACAGATAGTGCATTTTATGTATAATGTTGGATAAATTATCATTTGATATTATTAATAAAAATGATAATCATAATAATAATTTTATTATTTATATTATTATTATTATTTTTTATCAGTCAAAATGGACTGCCCTTAAAATGTTTCTTCCCAAGACCCCAGCTCCCCCCCCTCCAATCACCTTAAATTCGTCTCTGATAAACACCATGTACCTATATAACAGTATTATTTTATGCAATTCAATTGTATTAAATATTACTATAGTATACAAAAAACACAAATAGGTATGATAAATGCTAGTTAAAACTGTTATTTATTATTCATTAATAATTGGCCATAATTAATTAATATTTAACTTTAGTATTAAGTTAATTATCATTCATTCCTATTTTAAGAATTTTTAATTTCTATTACAACTTAGAGTAAACAAGGATTAAACATTTACTGAACACATAACATTCTGTTTCTTTTATTTATATCGTTGTTAAATGTTATTGCATTTGCATGAGCAATGTTTATGAAATTTATGTAAATTTTAAAATAAAATAATTTCGAATATCATCTACCGTATAAATAATTAAACCTGTATATAATTGTATATGCCTGTGGTATAATGGCAGATGCTGATATGTAAATTTTTTAAATTATGGACATAGGAGTTTTGCCGTCTCGTATATTTTCGAATAACTTATCAGTTTTGGTTTTTGCACATAGATAGCGGCACATACACAAAGAAACATACGACATATTCTAGGTACAATACAAAAATTAATTATACTATAATTTAATACATATATAATACATTATACAAGCCACAAGGTATAAAAATTGTACTATAAATTGTAATATAATAAAAAATATCTATTTTTACATTACTATGCCTATTATATTATATATGCATATTGTATTTATATAATATCGTACAACATTGAAAAAATATTCGAAAATCATAGTAAAATACATATTTAATAACAAATTGTATTTACCTAAAATACTTAAGAAAATATGTTTTTGTATGCTTTTAATAAACTTATGCATTTCGACAAGATTTAAATACTTATTAAAACCTTTAACGTAAATATGCATGATACAATTAAATTGAAAATTGGTATACAGCCATACAGGCCAAGCTAAAGGGAATATTTTAAATGGTACCACATTTCCTTGTATAGTAAAATATTATGAAATAACGAGGACAAGTATTTTAATTTGTCTGATGTTAACACAGAATGTCCATTAGTCGCAACTTCATAAGTTTTAAAATATGAATTGGCTTGAAATAGAGCGTAAACGTAATAAATATGATGGATACATTTATATACTTTTTTGTTACAATCCCTATGTTTTCCAAAAGAATATTGAGAACACATTTTGAATTATTAATTGAGCGAACATAAGCAATGATATTTAATTATTTTTTGTTTTAAAAAATATAGGTACTCACGATGTTACAGAATGCCGTTGAAAGAGCAAATGTTCTTATCGTTCGTCCGTTGCTCTAAACAACTGTAGGTACGAGATAAACGAAACTGCGGACAACAGCCGCTTACAATAGCCAATGGAATACTGATCAAACAAGTAACAACTAACAACTTAATAGTCTTTGAATAGCCGTCCTGTTACGTAACGGCGGCTACACAGTCCACAGTATGGTAAATAAAAGTGGGAGTAAAAATCTTAATAAAAACGCACGCATATCAAACTATTATTATTATGAATAATGATTATTAACAGAAACATAAATTATTATTAAAAATCACAAACCGTTCGATAATGCTCACCATTTTATTATAAATTGATCCAATGTACAAATGATTGTGCAAGGTAATAAAATGCAGGCAATCGTCAATTCTGTAATGAATATAATTTATAAAAATCGAATGTACTGTCTGTATCAATATATTGTTTACCTATACATATTTGAATAATTTCACGAACAACTAATTTCATCTGGAACACTACAATTTCTTTTTTTATTAAAAATAAATAAATGGAGAATATTTTATAATCTGTATATTTGATGATTACAATAAGAAACAAACAAAAACAGGATGACGTGATGGACGTTCAGTTACACTACTTCCAATATACGTATATGTTAAATATACAAATAATTGTATAGACATATTACATACACTTACGTCCTATACATTCAATATAAATAATAGTAGAATATTTCGAATAAAGAAAAGTATGAGAAAAGAAAAATATTTAACTCGATCCACGTTATGTAAAACAAAAAAAAAAAAAAAAATCAGTAAATCTAAACTTTTTTTGTATTTAATATTTATATTTATTCAATATACATATTAAAAAAAAGGTTTAAACAGTATAAATTATAAAACTGTTTTTGAATAATAAATGAAATAAGACATTAATAATAAAAAATGATAAAACACATAATTGATTGGATTTAGACGGTAGATGATTTTTTTGTATGTGGAATGTTATTTAATGATTTTTATTTTATTTGAATCGCACCTATGTACAAATTACAAATAAATGCAAGTTAAGTAATGTTGTGACACATTATTAAATAAGTGTGTACCTAAATCAGTATCATGATAAGGAATTTTAATTATCTGTTAAATTGTATTATTAATGCAAATATATGGTAGTATTATTATATAAAAGGTAAGGTTGCTGTATAACATTATGGACAAGGCTAGGAATGCATAGCACTAAAAATTAAGAAGTAGGTAGGTACTGAGATAACAAAAATGAGTAATAATATCAGTTAAAAAAATCTTAAAATATGCAGTATACACCTATACCTAATACGCCATAAAAACGAAAAATATAGTTATTTCATTTTTAAATCAATAAAAACATAATAAACAACTAAAAATAATTTAAATTAAGAGGACGTCCAAGGTAAATTTTTCGAGTATTAAAACAACGCTCCAAACTTCCAATAGTTCTCAGAAACTAATTATTGTATAATAAATCTAAATATAACCAAAGATAGCTTAGAATGTTTATTATTTTCGTAGAGATTTCAAAAATGTGAAAGATGAACAATTTATAAATGAAATAAATGAATTTGTTAGGTTTATATATTATTGTCCAATAAAAATATCTCTACATTTATATATAATATTAAATAATTCAACTAATATTATTCGCAGAGT
This sequence comes from Pentalonia nigronervosa, assembly GCA_014851325.1. NCBI lineage: Eukaryota > Metazoa > Arthropoda > Insecta > Hemiptera > Aphididae > Pentalonia > Pentalonia nigronervosa. The sequence continues at coordinate 261,924 of JACXSJ010000090.1, read as the reverse complement.
CGACTGTACTACCAAAACGGGACAGGATTTTTGAAGTGCTTAGTGTATTTGTTTTATATGATGCTATTTAGAATTTGATCAGAGAATAATAGATAATTGATATTAAAATAATGTGTGTATTTATTTTTATTTTTTTTTGTCTGTTAATATTTTTTTACCAAAAAAAAAAATGTTTTCTTGATTAGCATCTTTTCTGGTGGAAAAATGAATCTAGTTGGTTCTTTTAGGATGTCAAAATTGAAAAGCAAAATAAAAAACTAGATACTTGAAATTTTCACTCGATGTTTTATATTATTTTCTATAAATTATCAAATTTTCAAAATTATTAAACTCTTTTTGAGCTATATATAGGCTAAAATATTTTAGATTTTAGTTTATATAGTTATACAATATTGCATTAATTACATTCAATTTTTATTATACGTATTCTATGTGTCCAAATATTGTGTTTATTTGTACCCAAACGTGTTAGATTTTGGGTCAATGTTCCCTAACGTTCAGCGTCTTTATTCATTCGATTGACGTTGAAAATTCCTGTTTTAATTTTAGCAAAATCAGTATTTGCTGCAAAATTTATTAATTTTGTAAGACAATAAATTATTTATTTTTCTATTATTTGGTAGGTACCTTATATATATATATATATATATATGTATATAAAGTAGATTAAAATAATTTCCACTAAAACATAGTATATATTGATATAGCATTACGAATAGAATAGGTATTTGATCATATTATACTACTGTTATTCACATATAACTCAATACTAACATATTGTACAATGATTTAAAATATATATAGATTCATGACAATAAAAGTTTAAAATTACTTTTCAAAAAAACAAAATTGTATTTCAATATTTATTGGGAATAAACTATATATTTATAGTATTTATTTATATATTTATATAAATTAAACATTTCAAATACTTTTAAATAGCTTATAATTCTTAAATATAAAATATCATAAAAATATAATTTATACAATAAATAATAGTAGTTATTAATTTCATACTCAACAATACTCGGAGTAAATATTTGAATCTTAAAAACTGCTGGTATATCTGGTATAGTAAATTGAATTGAATTTAATTAAATATCTATACATGTTTTTGAGAGGGGGTTGTACACTTAAAACCAATCCATGTGTATGCGCCTGATTAGCATTAATTGTTATTGCAGTTATTGATGTGGGCGCTTATAAATTGTACCCACATTGAGCAAGTAATAAAATTACTATAGTAAATTGCGTCCGGGATTTTTTAATTTTTAAAATAGGTATTGTAAATTGCGCCCGAGATTTTTTAATTTCTAAAATAGGTATAGTAAATTTTAAACTATTGTTCATTTATTGGTGGACAAGCTGAACGTTTATCGCTATAATCGTTATGATATTAGCGATATCCAATGCCTTTACACGTATAAGACTTTACGTATAGGTAATATTTTAGTAAGCCGTTTGCGTGCAACAGTGCAACATGGATATTGTACATACTAGATTTAGTCAAAAAGAAAATTATATTATAATCTACCAAACTTATAAATTTTCAAAATTAAAACGCAAGTTATTTTCCTGCGAAACGAAGTAGCAATGTGGTGTAAAAGCGTATAAAATATTTTTGAAAACAATAGGAGAAAAAAAAACAACTGAAAAAAAATGAAATCACAGTCATGAAATAGATATTTAAAAAATACAACGACAAATTGTGTCCACTGGTGCAAAATAGAAAGCAATCAAAGATATCTGTGAAAGACCAGCAAAAATACTCCATAGGTTTCAACTGTTCAAAATACGAGTTTAATCAAGGTTAGTGATGCTAAATATATCAAAAGAAATGTGTATAATGCGATAAGAAATTTACTGCCTCCATCACCAAATACAACTCTATCTGTTCAGGAAGCTTTAAACTCTGTACAATATAAAAGCTCGAAAGGAGAGGATATGCTTCTTTATAATGATTTAAATAGTGAACTCGTAATCATATGTTGTAAATCAAATTTAGAAATATTATGTAATGCAAAAATGTTATGTGTATATGGTGTATTTGAGTATTGTGTCAAGCATTTCCTTTATGCCAGGTATTTAGTGTTCATGAATATTTTAACGAGCACTATATACCATCGGTGTTTAGTTTTTATAAATTTCAAAATACTAAATCAAAAAAAAAAAATTTTAAAAAATGGAAAAAATTATTCAACAATACAATGAAAACACAATTACGAGGACTGAATATGTGAAAATGATGTCTCATTACTAAGCAGCTTACTTAAAATTGTATTTTTTGTCATTAACATTTTTAACCTAATAAAAAATATTTAAAACAACTATTATAATAATTATTATTATTATTAATCCTACAATTATCACATTATTTAAAAAAAAATTAATTTTTCTATTTTTATTTTAAATTTATTTATTCAAGCAAATCAAAAAATCATTTTTGGAGGACAGTAATAGTCACCTCCTCGTGGTGTCCTCTGAGTAATGCTAAATGACTATCATTAAAATAATATTTCTATTGGGCATAATATACTACATAGAATTTTGTACCTGATATTTTCAGGCGCAATTTAAATATTTTCCATTCATTGGGCGCAATTTACGTTTGTTCATTGATGTTACTCGTCATTTTAAATACAAAGTATACCTACTACAACGTATTTTTCTTAATTTTATAGAAATATTCATTTGAAAATATTTAAATAAAAAAAAGGTCAGCAAATAGGTTCCGCTCTGCTGTACAGTTGGTGTCGAGTGAGTCACTTTAATAGATGTGTTAAATTTGAATTCAATAATAACTATAACATTTAACTATGTAAACATATTTTTTAGATTTTATACAAAATAATTTGTACATTGTCGATATTTTTATGAATCTTTGTCAAAATTTGAACATTAAATGTTTATAAAAAAAAAGAGTACCTATATATTTTTAATACTTTTTAATTGCTATTATAACAACTTATGAGGAATCTTGTTTTAAATTTTCTAGTTTTTTGACCCAACAAAAATGTTTTTATTGATTTTTAAAGAAAAAACACAGAAAAAAATCAAAAATTTCTTATGCTTACAAATAGCTCAAAAAGAGTCAAAGTATTTTCAAATTCTAAGATTTTTAGAAAACGATAATTTCCACATTTAGTGAAATTTTCAAATATCTACGGTTTTTTTGTTTTTGAATTACAACAAAATAAGAAAATCGTTTCTGGAGAAATCGATAGTTTATTGATGAATATCCAATGTCTAATTTCAAATGCTCATAAAATATTTGTTTGGGTTTCCGGTAAAAATTTTTTTTTGTGAACGGTAGAAAAATATATCAGAAAACTTGTGTTAAATTTTCAAATTTTAGGTTTTAACATGCATTTTTTTTATGAATTTCTAAACAAAAAAAGCAAATTTCTGTGATTTTGATGTGTTTTGTCAAAATTCTAGCTTTAGACGCTTAAAAAAAACACAACTTTTTTTCTAATTTTCACTAACAATAAATTTTAAGAAACCTTGTATTAAATTTTCAAGTACATTATCGAAAATAGAAACATTTTTTGGATAAAAAAATTGTTGACAGATAGAAAAAAAAATTAAAACACACATTATTTTAAAATTAACTCATCTATAATTTGTCGCTCAGATTCTAAAAACGATTATATCCATCGCTCCAAAAATCCTGTACTGTTTTGATAATAATTCATAATTTTTGTTAATTTTGGTATACATCATTAGGGTTCATCTATTCTATGTATAAAAATGATGTTTCATTAATATCTAAATTTAATGGTATAACAGTTATAAATTTAAACATATTTATTATATTATGGTTACAATATTTTCAATTGGTTCGTTCGGTCATTCTGTTTTTGTTATCAAAGTTAGAATCGAATGAATCCCCTCCCGTCAAGGGTTTTCTAAATTACCCCTATTCATCATTACAAAAGTAGGTACCTGTGTCAGTATAAATTGTGCTGTCTATGTGGTACTATCTATGGTTCCAATCGTCAGTTTTCAAGGTCCACGAGTACCGTAAACAGTAGGTAAACAAAGAATAAATGAAACGAAAGTATAGAGACTTATAATAGGTATTATGTTAAAATACTATGTGTAAATATTCACAAGAGAACGAGAAACGTTCCAATGTAATCCGGTAGATGTCATTACGTATCTATAAAAGTTGAACTATCAGAATTACATTATACTATGCAAATATTGTATTTATTTTCGCTGGGCTAGAGGTGGCATGGTTCATGGATCGTTCAAGATTAGTTAGACGACAGATACGTAATACCGTTGATTATAGATACTATCTTAAACGTCGGTCAGTAACTACTTTAAAATTTATAATGTTTTATTAAAAGCTATAAATGTCAATTACACTCACATAAATATATATATATTTACACAATGACTAAATGACTAGATATCCGACTTTGTATACTTCAACGTATATAATAATGATGTCCAGTGCCGTTATTTTGTCACTTGGGCAATGTTTACAAATTCTGATCACAGGTCAATATAATAAATTAATATATCAATATCATAATTCATATCATTTGAAAGATTAGTAAACATTGCCCAAGTTGTAAATAGCTACCGGGCATCATTTATAATTCACACAGTCGGTTAACTAGTTATTATACAATATATCTGTAATTATACGTGACACTCGATGACAAGAATCGCGTGGTTTCCCATCCAATATTGTGTATACAAATAGCATACGTCAACCCCTTTATATAACAAATAATTATTTTAAGTATTGTATTTAAACACGTGGTATAGTAAACGATAATCGCATTAACTGTTACTCATTAATGTTTATTTTTTAATACTTTGTTATTTTAAAAACTAAATGACTAAACACACAATATATTACAAAAAAAGCATCTAGGCAAATCTTATACTAAACCGCCATGCACATAGCTTGTAGACAACCACTTGGTTTGTGTGTGTGTGTGTGTGTGTGTGTGTGTGTGTGTGTGTGTGTGTTTGTGTGTAGGGGGATAGTATCTGGTGATTTGGCCGTGAGTATATTGCATTTATAGTATTTAGTTTTATTTACGTCCGTCTCCACCGTCAGGTCACCGATTGCTCAACTGTTTACACACGTTTTTTGTTGCCTTTTGAGTCCACGAACGTGTGTGTATAGCGTTACGAAATCCAGTAACTAATATATATCATCAGGAACGTTATTCCAATTTTTCTAAGGGAGGGTCTACATTTTTATCGACCCAATGTTCATTTGAATAAAATGTGTAGTTATATAACAAAGCTATTCGCTACGCCCGCAAATTTACCCATAACAAAATTCTACAGGAAAATAAAATGATTTAATTCTGTCTAACTACAATCCCATCACAATAAAAACTACTTATATAATAGCTTGAAATGATTTAATAATTCAGGAACCAGGTAATTCTGTTAATTATCGTTAATTCGGTAAGAATTTCAACTTTCTAATATTATTTAATTCTAAGATTATTTATTACAGTAATTTAACTTGTGCAATTTTTCAAGAGATTTATCTTACATTTAAAGAAATTAAGGGTTGCATCCAGAAACTGCAAATTTTATCAGTTCATCCTATATACCAGCGGTTCTCCCAACCTATGCACCGCGGTGCCCAAAGGGCACCGCGGCTCGAGAGTGAAAAAAATTATTTACAATTTATTGTAGTTAAAATTGGTCAACAATGAAAACAAGTGTTCATTTTTATCATGTTTTTCATAATATTCACAGAGGGGCACCTAACTAAATTTGGAACAACAAAAGGACACCGCTGACTAAAAAGGTTGGGAACCGCTGGTATATACTATCAAAATACCACACACCTAGTGTGAGTTAAACTGAACACTATTTTTAAACTACTGATCAGATGTATCACGGACATTGAAAACTTTTCCAAGCTTCCCAAAACGTTGAATAGAAGCTCTTCATTTTAATTTAAAATATTGTAATATTCTAATCACCCAAAATGAAAAAATGACATTTGTTTACAAATAATACAAATAATATAAAATTATTTGTAAGATATAAAAAAAAAAATTAAATTCTTCTTATCTTATGTAATTATTGTGATGGGTAAACCTACTTGACTGAGGATAATTTATTCTATATTTTTTATTTAAATAAATACTTATAAATAATAAATAACATATTTTACATTTAAAATTAATATATACATTTTTAAAGAATTATAAGGCGTGACGTTTTTTGATACAACTTGAAAAATGTATGCGGATTTCACCTACTAAACTACTTAATACGTTCGGTTATAATCTCTAACTTAAGAATGTGCAGGTTTTTGGATTCAACGAAATTAAGTTATACATCTGGGAAGTATTTACTTGATTAGAATATTGATCTCTATGTAGTTTACTGCATAACATTATTTAGATTAACATTTTGTATCTAAAATACTTTTTATACACTTAATACAAAATAAATACATTTTTCACTCATATCAGAACTTAAAAATGTTTTTGTGCACATGCTTAAAATATTAAAAACTCCTGAGTTGTGCGTGTAAATGTGATCTAAATAAAAATTATAAATGCTATGAAAAACTGAAAAAATGATTTTAGTAATTCCGCTGTTAGGTACTTACAGTTTTCTAGGATCCTAAAATAATATTAAAGCATATTATATGTATGATGTGTAAACTAATATGATTTGAACAAAATAATATACTTAAATAAAAAAATTGTTTATTTTAGTTTTAATAGTAGCTATAATAATAACCAATTAAAATACCTATCAAAGATTTAATAAAAGCTTACCTATTTCTTTTCATAATTTCCATTACCACAACCTATCGTTTTAATTTTGTAACTTTAAATGTATGCAAAATTAAAGAACTTATATTTTACCTCAGTCAGGAAAAACATATTTATATTGTTAGTGAGTATAAATAATTTTTTACTCATTATAACCTATAATTTTTAAGTCATATACGATTCACTCATACAAACATATTACTCTTCTTGAATCCTAAGTACACTTAAAACCATTTTAGGAATGCTAATGTGATGTATTTGGTCTTGACAAATTTTGATTTCCAAGCCGTATCTAATTACTTACTTGATTCACCTTTCGTATCCAAAACATGGGATCAAGAACTGGGATGGCCATTTCTCATTCCTAGAAGATTCTGTGGCTAGTATATAATATATAATTATAAACTATAGATATAATAATATAATATTAATGCGATTAATTTTATTTCCGGTGACAAAATGACGTGTACATACTGAATAAACAAGAAATAAAAGCGGACAACGGGCGGTAACAGCAACTTTAAAGTATACATATAATATACATACAAATGTGCACTGCGGTACACGAATAACATATAGTATGTCGTACTTTGTATGTACATCATAGTACAGTAGTAGTTTTTATTATTGTTAATTTTTCAAGGTCTAACCAATATACGTTCACGCGTTATATTATCGAGCCAACACCGTACCGATTATCACACTATTCTCCATGGGATACGCACGCACGCAAACTTAAATAGTGTACACGTATATGGTGTATATATGTATGTATATATTTATATGGATTTTAGGGACCTGTTAGGAAAAGCGGAGATAAATAATGATGATAACGACGTCGACAGCAACGACAATTGGCACGCAGCGGATAAGGGGATAGGCTGTGTTGGATGGTAAGTGCTGGGTGGTAGTCGGCGGTTGGGGTACGGACGGGAGACGCGTAAATAGTGATCGGCGTATCGGACCACCCCCTCGGTGGCGCAGTCGGCAGTGCGGAGAGTTTCATTCAGAGTGCGACGCGTGGGCGTCGCGACAGACCCCTATAAAACCTCACCCTGGCCGGGCGAACCGTGACAGTTTCGGAACGAACGCCGAACACACGACACGTCGCAACTGACGCAATCACGATATCAAGGAGAAAAAAAATATCTACACGACAACTAGGAGAGACGACAATATTTACGAGAAAAATACCAAATAAATATTATAATAACCGACAAGCGAACCGTAAGTAATTTTCACTAGAAATAACATACTACTGTATAATACATTTTGCTGTTTTTATGAGACTTTTAATTATTGCTTTTATATTTCTCGAGTTGATACATATCATTTAATATTACCATTGAACTCCTAGGTCAAACTGTAACATATGCACCGATTATAATATAAGATAAAAAAATATAAAAATATCATATTATAAATATATATATATATATATATATATAATGTTTAAATAATTATTATAATAAAATTTATATTTTATATTATAATTGATAGCAATGATAACATTTTAATATATTAAATAAAAAGTCTCACTTTGTAGTCATGGCAAGCCTTGAGAGCGATGTTTTATAGCTAAGTACTCGACAAACGACCCACGATATTGCAAATATTATCCACGATATTTTCCCGCATAATTGGAGTCGGTGTTGAAAGCACATTTAGTTAAACTCAGTAACAATATTGATTTTACATACATAAAATATATTTTTGTATCAAATATATTATTCATCTAGTAATAATTAGTATTAACTTATAAATAATTTAAAGAAACTTTTAAAAATATTATCAGTATTAATTATGTTTTATATTTCTAGCTAATAACTATAGATAAGGTATTTATAAACTGTAATTTCAATTACCTACTGCAGCACTTGAAAGTTTTATACACATGCAGCAATTAATAATGAATCAAAAGTAAATTTGGTATTATTATTCCGATGAAAAAAAAACTTTTTTTTTCAAATGCACATATGTTGTATTGCTATATTCATAAAAAATAAACACAAATAAAAATTTATTATTGAAATATAATTTAAGAAATCATTAATAAACTTCTTTTTAAATATTATAGGTTTTCAAAATTATTTTATACTAAAAAAATAACTTAAATTGCCATTTTGTATTGATAAATGCCAACATGTTCGATATAAATGAAATTGTTTGCAAAAATATAAGTATTATGTTTCATTTAAATTTTTATATAGATTAATGTTTACTTTACACATTCTGAAAATATTTTGATAAAAAAAACCTTTAATAAAATGAAATCTCACTATACTAACATCCATACTAAAAAATATTCAGTGTCAATTTTAAGATTTTCAATAATCGAAAGTAAATATTTCAACAAGAATAAACTATTATTTATACATTAACTTTACGAAAACGAAATATTTAAAAAATAATATAAATATCCTAAATTTTACCTAAAAATAACGCATATACCATACTGTAATAATATGATATAGTTAAGTTATATTTTTAAATCAATTATTGAGATGAGAAAACAATTTTAAATCTAATTTCGAAAAACGAATGAGTGCCTCACAGTGCTATTGCCGTAGATGGTCAATGATAATAAACTGTAAGTGATTGTTAATTTTTTTTTTTTTTGTCTATTACAGATGAACTTATCAATTGCTTTAAACGTGGCCGTCATGGTGACCATGGCCGCGTGCCTAGCATGGCCTGCCATGGCCCAGGTGTACAACATGAACCGGTACGGCAAACAGCAGCTGACCCAAAAACAGTATCGATACGGCAACCCGGCATGGGCAAACGGAGCTAATCAGGCCGGTGGTTGGGCGTCATCGTCGCACGGAAACATGATGAGACATTATCCGGTGTCGATGGCCCGATACGGAGCGGCGATAATGGGTAGCGGTAGACAAACGCTGTCGCCGGACGACTATTACGACGGCGAAGGCAGAGGATCGGTCGCATATGATCCCAGCCCCAGACGATACGACCGGTTGGACTACGCTGTAGTCAGGTACCCGAGTTACGATGCTGGTTACGGTGGTTACGGTGGTTACGGCTATTATCCGGTGGCCAGTCTGGCCACGTCGGGTGGTGGCGGCGGCGTTGTCGTCGACGATGATCTGTTGTATGATGATGATGATGACGACCGCGACCGTGACCGCGACGACAAAGACGACGTCGATGATATGTTGTTTGATGATCGCGCAGGACGAATGGCTGCGGCAGCAATCAACAGGTACGATCCGGTCGTGACAAGGTATCCGATGTCGGACAAGATACACAATTTCCGAAAGGTTTTCATGTCGAACCTCGTATCACCATCCAACGCGTTCAAATCACCCAAAGAACGGCAGCTGTATGACTTTTGGGAATCCCTGATCAATGGTGATCTGGACGACATGCAGCAGACTGACGACGTCGTCGGTCAACAGCGTCTGGATTGGGACCGACAACAGTATCAGTCACCACTCGACTTCGGGTCCACCACTTCGTTGCTGTACCAACATCTGCCGCCGATATTTCTCAAACTGCAGCAACAGCAGAAACAGAAACTACAGAACCAACAACACTTGCTGAAGCAGCGCTACAAGTCGATTGACGAATATACACCTCCACCGCCAGTGTCCCCGCCTTCGACATCGTACTTGGCGCCATCGTCGCCACTGCAGACCGTACCACGCGGAAATTTCTACAAACAGTGGGCGAATGGATCGCCACTTATCAAAAGGTCTTCAGCTGGTAGAGTCCAGCAAACGATATCGCCATCATCATCATCATCATCATTATCTTTGGACAACGACGACGTACGGCAGTTGCGACAGCTAAAACCTAACAACGGCGCCATCAATACGACAGCCACAGCGACAACAATGACCACGTCGACAACTACAACCATTACTACGGTTGCCGGTATGAATACCACGGCCACACCATCGTCACCCATGGCGGACGGAGGACAGAGAGAGTTTGTATTGCCTAGACCGGCGGGTGAGAAGTCATATTTGGAAAGTCTGTTGGAGGTGATCGCCGAAGGTGGTCTTCGTAGAAATTACAGCGATAACGGCAATGTGAGTATACACTTTACGTTCAATAATCGTACAAATCCCGCTGTGTCGATGTTGGTTAACACCGGTATAGTGTATTTATTATTGCAATTTTCTGTTTTCACCATGATACGCGATTCTGTTTGAGTGCTCTCCGCGCTAAGACAATTTTCACTTTTTTTTTATTATTGCTGTTGCCACAAATGTCACTTGCCAGTGTTGATATACGCTTCATAAACATTACTATTATTATTATTTATTATAATATAATAATTATACTCTGGAAATATCGAAATGAAACATTTGAATGGATATAACCATATAGGTAATACCGATTAATGCATGTCTATAAAAAATATGATGATATACGTTATGCAGGATATAAATAGTTAGGTACGTGTTTAATTGTTTGCAATAGTGTAAAATGAAATATATCGTTAAAGTCTAAATATTAAAAAAAGATTATATGATTCAAATTTTAAATGTATGACTTAAAATGCAGAACTAATATTATATCATATCAAATTTATGTTTAGTTGATTAGAATTCATCATAAATATTAATAGAACACCCTAGAAATAATTAAAACAAAAATAATATATAATGCAGTGAAACTAAGCTATTATTGTTGAGCTATAATAACTAACTGTTAAAGGTTAAAAAAAATGGTAAAAATTAGGCTATATAATGCTTAAAAAAATAATAATTGTGATTAATGAAGCTATAGATTATAGCATTATCGCGTGTTTAGAACGCACTCGGAAATTACAAATATATTGCTTTGTAAAGCGTTACATAGAGTGATCCACTGAGTAAGTATATTGCGGTTAACCGAGATCATAAAATGTCAACTGCGTTTTATTTATTTTGTTGAAACATGCAAGTATGTTGACGATCAACATTATTTTTTAATAGCAAACGAAATATATTAAAATATTGACAGAACAGAGTTCAAGGGTTATTAATTAATAATTAATTTAGATAGTCTAAAATTATTATTGATGCTATATTATATAATACTTTTGTTAAACAATTTTAGTTTGACTATACTCCATAAGTCGGAAATTTTCCGGAAAAGAACTAAAAGTGGGAAAAAAAGCACGCGAACATGCAAAGTTTCTGTTTTTTTTTTATGCACCTAGTTTAAAAGTTATTAATAAAATATAAATCACTAATCATTAATATTAATGTTGCATAACCTTATCTAATTAAATATTTACCACTACAGTAGGTAATATTATTTTATTAATATTATATTGTTTAAATGTCAATCAAAATATATAGAAATTAGAAATATATAGAAGTGATCTAAATAGAAGATTAGGATAGGCGTGTGACAAATATAATACCTTAAATTTAACAATTATTATATTAAGTGATAATTGTGGCATGTGTAAAATATTTTGAAACTAACAATAAGATTCAAGCGGAGGCATATGTGCTTTTTTTATAGCAAAACATAATACTAGATACGTTATGTAAACTCATCACACATGTATTCCTATATACGTATACGGTTAGCAAGCTGCAATAATGTTACCACCGGGAGTAGTTAACGCTACATCACTGAAATGGTTCTGTGACCAAACGACGTATCATAATAGAAAATATTTATTTTTAGGGTCTCTAGACATCTATAAATTATACTTGTGTCATTGAAGAAAAATCGAAAAATTCGTACCAACTTAAATTGACATCATGTGAAAGTCCGTAGTTCATTATTTACTTAATTCTGTATTCATACGCACATATAGTTAGTACTTAGTATAATAGTTGAGAAGAAAAGTTTAGAAAAATTAAATAATATTATAATAATATTAAAAAAAGAAATTGTTATATGTTTCAATTAATTTTAAAGTTGAATAAAAAAAAATATAAAATTCTTTCATTAAAAGGTATCTATAATATAAACTATAGAGGGTGAAAAAAAATGATAGATAATAGTTATTTTAAATTTTCAAATAACATGATCATTTATAATAGTAGACCAGTAATAAAATTGACTTAAATACCATAATGTGACTAATATTATTGGATATGTGGATATTAAAATAATGATCATACTATGCATATTGCATAGCGTATTATAGACGAAAAATGTCTGCCTAGAGTTTTCTTAAATGATACTGGAAAATTGTCAAAAAAATCTAGAACAGTATTAAAAATTAAAAATGTTTTATTTGTTTATTATAAAAATATAATAGTGTATTGTGCTTAATTTAGTTTCCGTAGATATTTGATAAGTTCTCTTGTAGTGTAGAATAACATTTACCAAGCATCATTATACATAGATACATATTATATATAGATGTATACATCCCTCGAGGTGATTAATAAGGAAAGGGCCATTTACTTCAGTATCATCAAGTCTGGTAACTGGTAGGTAATTAGTCAGTCGCTGTAGTTAGGCTACATACATTGCAGTAAACGACCATCCAACAGTATACATTAACAATGTAATTCTTAAAAGTTGAAAAAATACAATATAAAAATAGTAAAACGTAAAATTTAATTTTTTTTTAAAAAAAAGCACGAAACAACTATTGAATATATACTAATATGTATTACAAGAAATCGTATTGTGACATTATATAGATAGATATTAATTACATTTTTTTTTTAACAAAACCTTTTTTATATACCGATTTTACCAGATATATATTATATTCTGTTATTCTATTTTGTACTGTACAATTAATGTTGGTATACAGTTTGTATTTATTTTCTAATACGTCTAGTATAGCTACACAATTCAATATCATACGAGTAATACAATAAAGTTGTTAGTGACCCGTACGCTGTTATATGTCAGAAAAACGTCCAAGCGTTGACGATTTTATTATGAGAGTATTGTAGTTAATTTCAAAATTAAACTTTTTTTTTATTACTCCAACCCACATACGTTTTTGTACTATGTACTTTCAGTATAGTCTACCAATAGTTTTACATCAGTTTATTTTCATTTTTATGATGGTACCTACACATTGAACAGTGAACACTATACAGTTACGTATACACGACTGTGTATTACAAAAATAACAAAAAAAAAAAAAAAATCTGAACTTCGTGCAAGATAATTTCATTTATAAATAGTTAACAACTAGAAAAAAATGATCGATTTAAACGGTAGTGCACTGGTGTAGTGAAATGTATTCAACGTAGAATCTAAAATCAATCTGTGCCTGAATGTCTCAATATTGTGATTTAAAATATATTAGCATATTTCACATGAATTTTATTGTATTTAAAAACTATATTTTATATTTTTTTCTTCAACGTTATGGTGTTAAAATAAGGAATTTAAATATTAACTAATAACTACTATATCATATATTTCTAAGGCTACATTGCCACATTGGTATTAGGTAGGCCATATATGATTTATTTAATGTACTTACCAACGAATAACATTAAATTAAAATAACCGTATTTGCATTTTGCACAAACAAGAGGATAATATCAATATAACTTACCTATATGCAATTTGAATTTTTAAAATAATATTACTCTACATTGACACGTTTATGATATTTCTATTTTAGCGTCTATATTGTTATTAGTACATTTAATAGTACCCGGTTAATAATTATTGTATCAATACTTATACCAATTTATATTAAATGTGCATATTAATTATTCAGTTTTAGTTTATGCTCTTGTGGTAAAATAGTAAAATAGTTGTAGGTTTTTAAATACCTCGATATTCATAAATCATAATGAATAGTTTTTAATAATCAGTGAACATTCATAAAGTTAATTCATTCAAAAATATTATGGCGTAATAAATGCACAGTAAATAGTATTCCCTGTGATAATATTTTCGTTAGATGTTTCAATAGAATTAAAGACAATGATTTTAAAATTGAAATGTAAACACAAATAATTTATACTTATATTTGTATTTAGGTAAAATAAATAAAATTACAAACAAAATATATTTGTTCAATATCAATTGAAATTTAAGCGAGTAAAAACATTACAGAAAATTTTAGAAAACTATTAATATACATTGGTTTTTTTGACTTTTCAAATTTCAATAAACTAAATAAACAAATATTTATTTTCATTATAGTTTATGTATAATTTTATATTTTATCATGCACTTACTGCCAAAAATGTTATTTATTATTCATAAAATTGAAATTGTGTAAATAAAAATATGTGCCATATAATTTTATAAATTTGAATATTTTGAAATTCTTTTTCCACATTTTAATGAGAATTTTAAAACATAAATTCATCATATATACTCATACTCTTTATAAAAATAATATTTTTAAGTATATTTGTGCTTATTATGCTTTATATGATTAGTATATTGTGACGTTCAGCTAATACATTAGCATATCATATAACAAAATAATTTATATGTACAAGATTTTTTTTTATTTATAAATCAAAATCATTTGTTTAAAATTAACAATTAATACGCTAAGTTGTCTAAGTTTAAAGTATACTGGATAATAAATTAAATAAATGAAATCGCAATTTTAACAATATATTTTTATTTTTAGAAGTATTAGTATTCTTTAAATGAGAATTACATTAATCAATTTGTATTTAATGAAAATAATATAATAATTTAAAGGTATAGTTTTAAAAAAAAAATATGTACTTAACGTTTTAATAATCTGTTATTTAAACAATGATAAAAGGACATATAATAAATAATTTATAGGATAGTATTAAAACTTATAGAAATTAAATTTGATTATTTGTGTATTGTCTTAAATATATATAAAAATATATTAGGATTTTAAATTGATTATGTTTTAAAATAATATTTTGAATGATATCTATGTATAATTTTCAGTATTTTTTATTTGGTTGGAAGTCAAATTCTCTATTAAATTGGTATTTAATTAAAACTTTACAAAAGTTTGAAAAAAGTGTAAAATTTAATATTTTAAGATTGCGAGATTTAATTGTCATATAATATAAAATATAATATAAAACAGTATATCGTAGGTACCAAATTTTTATAAGTTCGTGAAAATGGTTGTTTTTTAGTATGCTAATTGTAGAAAACAGAGATAATAATATGTTATTCACCTGCAAAATAATAGGCACCTAATTAATAATTAAATATATTACCGTACTTTCGTACAACGTAATAATGTATAGTATCCGGTTTTGCTGACTCTCAAAGTCTAGGCACATTATTATTTTGTTTGATTTATATCTGTTTTTTATTCTTAATTCCTAATTTATATCCGAGTGTAAATTAGTATAGTCACGAATTAAGGCAAACTAAAACATTAAACAAACTAAAAAAACAAAAAACAAAACCACCACCAACTCACTAGGGAATAGGGTTTACGTGTTCTGCGTTTAAATTGTATTACTTTTCTCTAACTGTGACGTCAACGGTGGGACAATCGATACAGGGTCTCTCAGCGGCGGCGGCGCTCGGATTCTTGAATGGAGGTCGGAAATTTGCCGGCAACTGAGCGTATGACGTCAATACCAAAAATAGAAACTTGTATATCGCACACCGTTGAATGAAAACCCCACCCGTTTCACTTCTCTCGCCGAATTTCCACTCTTCAACATTATTATTACCACTACCGCCCCAACCACCTAACGCTTGCAAAATGCCATGCCTGACGTCATACACGCACAAGCGACCCAGCGATATCCAGCTGAACCTAGCTAAACCCCGAAAGAGTAACGCGCCGAATATTTATGAGGCTCTCTTCATCCTCTCCATCTCTCTCTTCCTCGGGGAATGAAGTAGGGTAGTAATACTGCGACTCACAACCCACACAACACCCTATCGTTCTACCCCTACGAATCCTCTTCACCCGTCACGACTATCGTCCCATGCTCGAACGCCGGCACGGGTAATAACGCAGATGACTTTTGTTTGTAGTTAATTTTTTTTCTCCTGTATAAAAATCCAAAAACGACCAGAAAAAACAATCATTTATAATAATCGTCTATTATATTAGGTTAACAGTAATAGCTTTGAATACAAAATTGACCGGGTCCTAGTTCAGAAATTAGCGTTACATATTATTGCTATTATTGCACATCGTATACGAAAGCCTACTTACTTATAGTGTTTATATGATCATTTCAAACTATAGTAGATAATTAAACGTCAAAGAATATTATTTCAACAATATCGTCATAGAAATCCATAATTTATATCATATTTTTTTGTAAATACCTATACTTAGATTCCTAATATTAATAGATAATAATATAATAGATGATATGATATCACTGTACTTATCAATTAATTGTTCTAAAATAATATGTAGTAATGTAAAATGCATAATTATTTATTTTATATTGCTTTATTTTCTTATTACATACAATATTTTCATAAGAGATAACCAAAATAAATGTAGATTAGACTTTGGCATTGCAAAACCTAAGACCATATATAATGTATTTTAATCTTAGTCCCATAGGTATATACAATTGATATTATATTATTATTATTTATTACTATTATCTTTGTTATTATTCATTTTTACTGATGGAATTAAAAAACTGTGAATCAAGTAAAAATCTGTATCGTAATCTAAATCTCTTTCTTAATTAAATTAGGATGCAGGTACGCTTTGACTCATAAAATAAATTGAGAGTAACTCTGTACCTTGGGTCCTCCTATCTATGCAGCACTGTATTTATAAAAATAAACAATATACATATATACAGTTATTTGATTTAACCTACATAACTTAGACTAGCACTATATATATATATATTATGTAGGAGAGATGATTAAAAGTGTCGCCTCGACCACACCCCATCGTTGAATTCGTTACTGTTCAGTAACAGTGTTAGATGACTGTAGGTACCGTGTTTATATTAGTTTTCAAACGAGTTGCTTCAAGTTTTAAGTTACAATTTTATGACACTGATGAATTTATACATAATATACGGAGGTTGACAAAAAAGTGGTTACTTACACCAGTTACGTCATTCTTGAAATATTACTCACAACGTGTATAGATTTATTATTTTGTGCAAAATACAAAACAAACGACCGAAAATATTACGGTTGAATATAATTTGATGTATTATATTACTAAAGATTTTCCGTGAAAAAATATAATTTGATTGAAATATATAAAACGTACAATAATTTTAATAGATAATTTATTATGACGTATAATTTCTGTAAAAGTGTACTACTTCTTATAACATTATTATTATATTGGTGTGATACATTTGTTGCAATCTAATCAAATTTTGAATGTTTTGGCCTTTACTAATACAATTTAGTAATAAAGTAATTTAAAATACAAATATATTGTTTTCGTGTTTTTGTGTTTTTAAAAGACAAAATTATTAAGAAATAAAATTCCGATGATATTAATGTACATTATTTGTTTTGTTTTAGTTTTCTAAACAAACCAAAGTGAATAAGAAAAGATCATTCGTTTCCGATGAGACGTCTTTGGCAGCTCAACTGGGTGCGCTTCGAAAAAATTAAGAAAACCATAATATATTGCATGAAGAATAATATTTTTTAAGTTCATCAGATCGAAGTATACAAAAAACTATATGATAATAGTAGTGTAAATAATAAATTATCTTTTTTTCGATACGTTCGCTTACGTGTTAAGTCAATTTCCTAACCGTTCTTTTTTAATTTACATTTTTAAAAGTATGTGTGCACTTTTTGATTTTATTCTCCTTTCCCGTTGAAATACACTTATTATTGGACACCACATAATATTATTTGGTTTAATAACATAATTTATTTCATTAAGGAGTGAAGACTGAATGAAACGTTTCATTGTACCTATATTATAAATGCATATTATAGTATCTATAACAAATACAATTCAAATAATCACTTGTAAGTTTAAAA
Organism: Pentalonia nigronervosa; assembly: GCA_014851325.1. Classification (NCBI taxonomy): domain Eukaryota; kingdom Metazoa; phylum Arthropoda; class Insecta; order Hemiptera; family Aphididae; genus Pentalonia; species Pentalonia nigronervosa. Next base: position 243,286 of record JACXSJ010000090.1, on the reverse strand, counting down.
GTCGGTATTTTTTGTTTAAGTCTTAATTTTATTGATTAAATTGCCATTTACCACCTATATATATTAACTTTATTGATATTTTATATTATTTTAATACTTAATATTTTGTATGCTGTCCATTCTTGCACTTTTATGTAATTCCCCTGTACATAATATTATAATAATAATCGTGATTTGTTTGTAAGATTTAATAATATTATTAATTATAGGTATTATACATTAAGTACATAAACGTAATATATTATTGTAGTCATGAAAGTAGAATGTAATATTTAAATAAAATATTATCAATTCAAATGTCTGGATTTTTTTTTTGTCTCTTGAAAAACATTTAGGTACTTTTCGGTTATTGCGACTATCGACGATTTTTGGTTATCTTGATTCAATTATCGCGACTACAAATTATAGTCGAATAAGTGATAATATTAATAAAATATAAGTAATATATATGATTTAAATATAAAATATTTAATATAATTCTTCTTCTTCTTCTTTTGGCCGTTTTACTCTGAGAGTTTTAGCCGTTACTACAATATCCCGCCACTTTTCTCTGTCTTGAGCAATTACACGCCAGTCTTCTATGCCCATTTCCTTCAGGTCTTCCGCTACTCCATCAATCTACCTCTTCCTGGGACGTCCCCTTGGTCGTTTTCCCTTAGGTTTCCACTCGAAAGCAACCCGTACAGGGTCATTTTCTTCTCTTCTTAGAATATGACCTAGCCATTGGATCCTTTGACCTTTGATGAAGTTAGTAACTGGAGCCAGATTCATAATCAAATTTTATTTTAATTTTATTATCTAATTATATTAAAATTATATTTATATATTTTAATATAATTAGATAATAAAATTAAAATAAAATTTGATATAATTGATAATTAATAATTCATAAGAAGTGGAAAATGTTGTGATATGTTGTTGGTTATTTCGACGAAATGATCATTCGTTTGAAGAGCTAGACGTCAATTCAGCCAAATAGCTACCTATCGAGATGCTGACGAGATTTTTTTGTTTCGCCATTTAGCTGATCCATACAACACCTTTTATCGGATCTATAAAATTGTGTGTGTAGTTAACTGTTAGGTGTTAAAACCAACCTGTTCAAATGCTGTGTACCGCCGAGTAAAATATACTGATACTGAGTAACGAACGATAGCCTATATTATGTCGGTGAATTGTGTGTGCATTTGTGTATGTGTATTATAATTATATGTGTTTCGGTGTTGAGCCTACTCTTATAAATTATTATAATCTATAACAATGGTCATCTTTGTATTGCTGTAAAATAATAGAATATAATAAATAATTCAGAAATCAATTACGATTAATTAATACAATAAATTTATATTAATAAATCAATAACACGACTAACAAGCACCTTATAACCATTACAATATAAGTTAATATTAAGAAAGACCTTATGGTTTGTGGCCTAACAGTTCAATTTCAGTTTCATAAGATAGTATTATACAAAAACTATAAAATTGGTTGTTTAGGTATTATGTATTGTATTGCATTTTATTTTGTACTTTATGTTATTAGATTTTAAGTATTATGTATTCACAAAATAGTCAGTCTTCTTGCCACCCTTGTGAATTTAGCAGCGCAACATTAATAGGTATCGATCCAAACCATCCAACAAATTCGTTAGTAAATTATTAGATAACTTTCAACATTTATTGGACATTATTTTTCATCATGGGGCGGAGGCCTGGTTAATGACCGACAAATGTTGAATGTTATCCAACAAATCGAGAAGAACACATTTAGTTTAAAAACATGTCCCAACAAATAGTTGCGTTGCTAGCGTAAACTTGGCAGAGCAAAAATTAAAGTTGGTTCTCAGGTGAAAATAATGTCCGATAAATGTCGAAAGTTGTCCAACGATGTCCAACGATTTACCAACAAATTTTTTGGATGGTTTGGATCGATGTCTGTTAATGTTTCACTGCTAAGTTCACAAAGGTGTTTTTACCAATAAGAGCTATCGCCTGAACAAATTATTCACAAAACGCAGTCACATAAAATTAATTTATGCATTACACATTTACGGGAACTTGCGATTAATATAATTAATATAATTATATATATAACCTAATTGATTACCTATTCGAGTCGTACTGACGGTGCTTTAATAAATGTCGACTGTATAGTCATACCCTGTAGGAGTAGATGAGCTATTCAAGTTCGAGTTACTATTAAATAATATATAAATTATAAACTATACCAGGGGTGTTGAACCTACGGCACGCGTGCCAGAGGTGGCACGTTGATCAAATTTCAATAGCACGCGAAAAATTAAAATTATAAAAAATTATGCTATTTATAAAATGTTAGTTATAAGAAATTAAAAGAAACAAATTATATTTAAAAACTATAATATTCCTATGTAAAATGTATTATGTTACTATATTAATTATGTACTATTTATTATTTACGACTTCAATATTATGATTATTGTACCTAATCTTATCGATATGCGAAGTTCTATTTTTAAAATCAACGGTCGTTTTACATGATTGCTGAAATTTTGAAATTAAATGAAAACATAAATATGTTTTTAAGTATTATAAGACACAATTCAACAGTTCAAAAAAAGGTTTAATGATTTTAAAAAATTTAAATGTAATATTAAGTTTTTAAAATTTCCTGATACATGCAATATCAATGAATTAAATGTCCATTATTTTGAATGGATAAATATTGATTCATTTGAATTTGAGCTAATCGATTTTCAATCTTGTAACACTTGGAAATAAAAATTTATTGATGTAAGACAACTATTGGAACAAATAGAAATTAATCGTCTCGAAGGAAACGTGATGAAAAATTCAGATAACGAAATTTTGAAAGCCTGGAATTTGCTTCCAGACATATTTTGTACATTAAAAAAAGTAGCTTATTTCATACTTTCAATTTCTTTGTCAACTTATTTTTGTGAAAGTTTAAGTTTATTCTCTATAATGAATTTAATCAAATCGAAGGAAAAAAAATGACCGATGAAATAAGTGCTGCTTGTGTTTCATTAAAAATTACAAAGTACACTCCTGACATAACCACTTTATCTGCTAAGAAACAACAACAAAAATCACATTAGAATACTAAATTATAATTATTATTTTTTATACATAAAATTAAACAAATAACACCAAATTTAAGAATATTTAATAAAATATAATTTATAAAATTACAAAAGCAATGTGTACCAACCTAATAAAAAAAAATTAATAAATCTATAACTTTATTTTTATCCTTAGAAATTATAATTTCCTTTGGCACGTGAAAAATGTTCAAAACCTTGATTGGAAAAACTATGCATTTGACCCAAAAAAGGTTCATCATTCCTGAACTATACAAATATGTAATATTAAGCATTAGCTATTAAAGCCGTAACTCAATTCACAAATATACATTATTTCTTGTAATTTGTATTGTCGTATTTATTCATTGTTACGTAATATAAATTATAAAATGACTATAATTGGTAATCGAACGATGGAAATTATTTGTTTAAACCATAAACGTTGTACAACTCACAGACGGAAAAATAACTGATCGATGAATTATTGTAAAGCACAATAACAAAATCGTATAAAGAGCCACAGCACAGACTTTTATAGTTATTTAAAAACATAAATATATTTGTTTTTATAAAATATCGGTGGTATACTGCAATGGCACGTACAGGGCCACGTATACCTATTAAAAATAATATTACATTTGGTTTAGCGTTTGGGTACCTACATCAGTACTGAGCGTTTGCATATCTACGATTCCTATTTATTTGACTTGGGCACAATACTGATCGACGAGGCTGTGCATTAAATTTTCATATCGTAATATTGTATGAGATAACATTGACGCGTGACCTGATGTGTTGAGGAGAGTCCTCCCACGACGAACACGACAAGTAGGTACACGGATTAATATATCAATTACGTTTATTGTATTGATTCAAAATACGGTGTGGCTTATCAGACATGATAACATTCACGCCGCGTTCACGACACAACAAGTGTGGGCCTCGCGGCGGACGTTCGAGCGGCACACAAAAACGGACTTGTGGCGGTACGACGGAGCAGTAGGCATTTTGCGGGGTGATGTGAGATGCTGTACGACGCGAGTTGCTGAATGGTAGGTAATACGAACAGACATATCGGCCGCTGCTGCTATACACATCAACACATCAACTAGCGCCTCGTCCGGCCTCTATATACGGTCGTAGGGCGTTGGGTGGCAAGGTGTGTTGTCGTCGGTGCGGTGACCGAGCAAAGATAATGATCGATTACAGTAACGACCACGTCAAAATAAGATAGGCTCCATAGCATTTTGGTTTATAAAAATAAAGTGTTATTACCTTTTTTATTTTAACGTTAAATAATTGAAGAATAAATAGAAAATATGTATAGACTTAATTAAACTCTCATATAACTACATTATTATGTACATTATTCGCGAGATAAATACTATTTACAATATTTATTCCTTTTTTTTAAGTCGTGTTCGTTGAATAATTTCTAATTATTTGCTACTATAGAGTCAACATTAGTTTATATATTTAATGAATCTAGGTCAATTGCCAATCGTCAGTTTTAAGGATAGCGGACAATTCCAAACTATAATTTATTACGACATAAACACGTGGCTTTACATTAAATTTTTTTTTTAATTTCAATAAAATTAACTAATGAGGAATCTTGTATTAAATCTTGAAGCCATAGGTATTAAAATTAAAATTGTATACAATATTTTAATATTAAAAACGGACTTGAAATTTGAACGTTTTAATTTGTTTACTTTAGATCCCATGAACAACATTAATTCAAAATTTAGTAAAATATAGAATTTCAGTTGTAGAACTATGTGGAAAACTCAAAAATATTAGAAAATTACTTAAAATGGTTTTTATGTTTCAGTTTTTTAAGGAAGTAATTGATTTTTTTTTTTCCAAATATTTCACAGAATTATTCTAAATTATTTATTTAAATATTTATTCTAAGCCTCCTAGATTGTTGCCACGTTGCTACCACAAACATTTTAACGGTCTTATTATGTTTCTCCATTCGTTGACAGGAGCTCGATTTAATGGTGGAAAAGGGGAGAAATGCTTTTTCTTTAAAAATATCAATTATTGGAAGATGAGAACTTTCTATTAAAAGGATTTACTCCACATATAGTATAACGTTTAGTTACATAGTTATTTTAAAGATACAAAAGTCTTTGAAAGAGACGAAAACAACGAAGGTATGTAAAATAAATTATTAAAAATTACATTATTAAATAATATACTTATCAAGTTCATTATCTATAATAGTAATATTACCAGGGACGGCTCGTAGACGGTTCAAGCTGTGCAAATGGCACAGCATTAAAAGACCCCGCAGCTTATTGCGAAAATAAATTGTCGATTCCGCTTTCCATATACTTCATGAATTTATCTATGATTCAGATGCATTGTAGACTTAAAATCGGACTGTCTCTGAAGTAACGCAAAAACATTTCGCGTATAGCTCCGATATTCACGGCCCTGAATATAATATGCAATTAAATAAATTTATATATATATAATAAAGTTGGGTCTGTTACACCATTCATGACTCAAGAAAAGCTGGGCCAATTTTTATGATATTTGATTTATTGGATTCGTCTCCGCTCTAAATAGAATAATAACTATTAAAATATATCGGAAAGATTTACGTAAAAAAGTGACTGATTCAAAAACAACGGACAGCTAGTCATTAATAATGATTAGCGATTGTAAGAAACAATGATACAATTTTCCTCATCTCACTGGACGACTGTATCAACCTCTGAATGCACTATTTAGTAATATTTTATACTTAGTATGGTACAGATAATTTATATAACAAATATTTATCATGTTATTATATATTGTGTAATGTATCAATTTTGACAGTGGACAATTACTTACATACAATCGAAGCCAAAAAATTGTTTTATATATATATACGCGTGCTACATGAAACTTTTAGAGCGTATTTACTACGTCATGTTTAACTACCTGGAATGGTGTTTAAGTACCGGAAAAAAAACACTTCGTTTTAAATCCAATCACTTCCTCGTTCCACCTTCTGCCCCCGTAACATAAAGGATTCTTCAAAGCTTATGCTTAATGTGACATAATTCTCGGAAAAATGTTTATTTATAATATATTCAAACCATTTTAGTAATAGTCAGGCCCCGGCAGGGAGGTTTGGCCAATAGCTAATAAAATCAATTGATCTTGTTCCTACCATAATTATTGCTCTCCATAGATACTGTCATATACAATGTAAATAATTATAAAACTAACTTTGCTGGCCAATAAAAGAGCAGCTGCAAATCTATAATTTCTACATAAACTTTTGGATGTTTCTTTAGACGCCTCCGCTCTTCTTTCAATTATCAACTTTAAAGTTTCACAACGTTCTTTCCGAATTTTTCCACAAACTACGGTCGTAATAATCCTATCTATCATGGTTAATGAAAAACCAACCTTTCTCACATAACCTATATTTTATTATTATTATTGTTATTGTTATTAATATATTCCAGTGTAAATGTAAATGCATTCAATGAATTCATATAAATATAACTCTGCCCATGATGTTTGAAATAAATAAATAATAACCAATTACATCAATGCATTTTTACGCAGAAAAAAATAATTTGTATAATATTTAACATATAAATAAAAAATAATAATTTTAATTAAAATTTTGTTTGACAAGCTAGTTTCAAAATTGATTTTTTTTTTACATTATAAATATTTTCTGTTTTTTTGTAAAAATAATAATAATCGTTCCACCGTTTGCAGTCATTACTCAGCTATCTCTCTCACGATTATCCATCTCGTCTTCCTATTATTATAATTTATGACATACTCTAGAATAGTGTATTTAAAGGAAAAAATAAAAAATAAATAATTTTAAATTTATTATTCGAATATTACACATTCAAATAAACCTAACTACTATAATTGTATAGGTATTAGTATGAAAAATAAAAACAGTTTAAAATGTAATATTTACAATAAACGCAGATCAATCTCTAAAAGTTGACTAGAGTAGATACATCGTTGATGACAGAATATTATAATTAATTTACACCTTCTAAAATCACGAAAACATGTGAAAACTTTGTTTATGAACGGATTGCGTCATGTAGATAGTTAGTAAGTGCTTTTATTCAGACTTGCAACCCTCTATCTTGTATGCCTATAGAATTTTCCCCCCGTCATCCCGAGGTTGGCCTCCTAATTGAGTGCCGTTTACATTAATTATATAATACAATAATGCCTATGCATTAAAATGTATATTAAAAAAACACCAAAAAGTAGACTTGTTGTCTATAAAGAATAACAATACAATTTAATCATTGCGGTGTTTTTTTTTTTATAGTTTTACAAATTTTTAACCCAATACAAAACTAAATGAATCGATACGGAGGCGTTGATAAAAATTTGTTTCTGGGTAAAAATGTCACGAATATGTAAACCGATACGAAACTAAATGAATTGATACGGTGGCGTTGATATAAATGTTCTAGACTACTGGTTAAAAAATTTGATATTAGATAATATTACGTACCATAATAATTTTGGTGAATCTAATACTTTTGTAATTTCGATTTTTTGAAAATTAATTTTGATGAAAAGTGATAGACATTCATTAAACCCACATCTCCCGCTAGTTATTCAATTTGTGTTCACAGCTTTTATGATTGTTTATTTAAAAACAATATGAACTATACCTTATATTATGAAAAAAAAATTGAGAAAAAGGTTTTAATATTTCGAGCAGTATTATTGTATCAGTATTAATTATATATGTAGATATTTGGATATATATATTTATATTGAAATATTTAAAAGCATATATGAATTACTATTATTATTATTTATATATTTATTTTTATTTCTTTATTACAATATATTAAAAAGTATTTTGATTTTAATTATAAATACGCATAGGTATTTTATATTTATTTTAAAATATTTATAAATTGTTGTAATTGAATATACTTTTAAAAATTACAACACTGAATATATTTTGCCATAGGTACTGCAGGTACTTATTAAGAGTCATTGCTTAAGCGATATCTATTATATAAGTATGCAGCTTTCATTGAGTTTTTAAAATATTAACGTAATACTATGATTTCCTTGCAAGTAGTAAGGTATTATATTTAAAAAAAAAAAAAATTTTACATTTAATAATAATGCACTAGTTTGTATCACCTTCGGTTATGTTGTTTACTTGTTCAAAGGTTTTAGATGTTTTTGTAGCAATCTACAGACTGCAATTAGGTATAAATATTATACAAATAAAAACACAATATAAAATAGTATACCGCCAAATTTAATATCGTCAAAATAACTAATAATTCAGTTTGGCGAGTTCATAAATTATAAGACACAAAAATACATATAATAAAAAATAATGCTTCATAATACAAAAATAATTAAATATAAATTAATAAATAATATAAATATGAGTCTTTTTACGTTCGATGATGTGTTGGTAGGACTTTATCGTAATCTCGATTAGATTCTATTGCTTGTGAAACATAATTTCTGTAAACACATAAAAAACAAACAATAATATTGTATTCAATAATAACTGTTAGACGATAAATACATATATTTCTAATAATATCATTCATTGTTGTAACTATGTTAACCAATATCTACTATTTAAGAATGTACATACATAATAGGTAACAGTATAGTAAAGTATGATTAAAATTTAAGAGGATGTGGTGTCTGACCGTAACCTAATCTGCATCCCTCTCTGTCTAATATATCAAAGTTGCGTTCAGCAAAATCCACTTAGTGTTGTTAGTTTTAATATTGCAGTAAAAATACTTATCATTAAATATAAAACTATAAAAAAGTTAGATTTTATCTGTGTTCTTTCGTCGCCGTTGGTTTTATTTTTAATATTTTAATTTTAAAGTAAGGTAGGTATGTAAAATATTAAAATTTAAAGACACTCACAATTCGCTTTGAAATTAAAATAACGAAAAAACCAACGAGAAAACAAAGCTAATATTTTTACTTTTAAATTTGAAAAATAGGTCAGTTACCGTGATGTTAAAACTAAAAAAACTAATACATAATAGCTTTTGGTGAACGAAAATTGGTCATGTGCAAATATAGATAACACAATATGTGGGCATCATGTCCTCTTAATATCCAGCAACTTGTACCTGTAATATTTTTATCCCTACATTCTAGAATTAGACACACAATTAATAAACAATTCATATAGTCTAAACTACATTAATTTTAATAACCATGTTTAAAAATTTTCGATTAGTTATACTTATTTACTATAGTTATTCCTTTGATATTTGAATATTTTACTAATGGTAAATAATAAATAAATTTGTTTTTTAATTTTATAATTGTGTATATAATAATTTATTTTAAAATTTAATATAAACACCCTTTAATTCCTCAATTGATGTATACGTAGAAATCAATAGGTATTGGTAATTATTTATAAATTTGTAAATTATTATAATATATTTATGAAAGATTGTATACAAAGACTTCAGCAACGGATACATGATACATAATAAATAATAAATAACTAACAATACTTTTCATCTTAGATTTTGAGCGAAGCGAGGAATATATTGATTTTACAATGATGTGTTTTTTTTTCTTTTTTTGTGTCTGTCACCACGTTTAAGGGCAGTAAAAGTACTGTGATTTTCTTTATTAGCATCTTTTGCGACAGAGAGTGAATTTAGTTGATAATTTGGGGGGAGAGTGTCTAAAGTAAAAAATTCCCTATAGTTTTCAAATGCGTTGGAAAAAACAATAAAAAAATTAAGGGAAAAACGAAAATTTTTACGAAAATAAATTTTTTTTAAGCCAATTTTTGAAAAAATCAATATTTTTTTTATGTAACATCAAAAGTAATCACAGTAGATATATGAAATTTTCAAAAAAATGTTATAAGAACAATTTTCATACACAATAAAATTTTCAATATATTTTGACTTTTTTAAAGCTATTTATAGGCATAACCAATTTTCGAGTTTTTTCTTTTTTTTATTATTATCAATAAAAAAAATTTTCAGTCGGTCAAAGAACTTGAAAAATTAATACAAAGTTCTTCATAACTTGTTGTAAGTAAAAATTAAAAAAAAAGTTGAGCGTAAGTCTCAATAGTTTTTTATAAGCGTCTAAAGTTGAAAATACTCGAAAATATTTGCCGTATACACAACAATATTTTTTTTCTGTATAATTTTTTAAATTTTTTCAAACCATAAGTCTGAAATAATTTGTTACAATAAAAAAAAAAAGCTTAAGCAATGTGTATATTCTTTTATTTGAAATAATTATTTCAGATTTATGGTTCGAAAAAATGTAAAAAATTTACAAAAAAAAAAACATTGTTGCGTATACGGTAAATATTTTCGAGTAAAGGGGAAAACCAATTTCAAGTGTCTAATGTCCCTGTAATTTTGGAATACGATAATTTTTTTACCTAAGGGGGAAAATCGTGGACAAAATTTTTGAAATTTCTCTGTAAAATGTAATACGGTAAATATTTTTGTGTGAGAAACAAATGTGTGACAACGACTGTGTAATTTCTGTGTGATGTGTAATATGGTAAAATCAGTATCCTTCAAGGGAGACATTCCCTCTTGAGCTTGATGAAATTACCATGTAAAAAAAAAACGAAATGACTCAGAACATACACATTTATACTACTTATATTATTTTATTTTTACACTTAATTAATTTTTCAAAGGCAATGTTTTCTACAAAAATGAATTCAATCTACTGTATTATTAATAGTAATAAAATGAATTATTTTAATAGTAATAATATCTTAAAATAAGTACATTTAATTATATAGGCTGGTAGACTGGTTTTGCTTAAAATCGTTTTTCGTATATAATGATTTATATCATTAAATATAAATTTAACACATCCATGAAATTGACCCACTCAATACCTATTGTACAGCAGAGCGGTACCAACTTGTCAATCTTTTTTAATATGTAAATTATGTGTAACTTACTTAGTATAGTAATATAAAATATATATTAAGTATATTGTCTGTGAATATAATATATTATATTGTTATCAAGTATTCTTATATTAATTGTTGGAATCATTTTTTTTCTCACACAGTTATACACTTATTATACTTCCATATAAAATTATAAACTCTACTGTCTGCATATTACACATTCATAAAACATAGTTTGTGTAATATTTTTTTTTTATTTTTTTAGAAACTAAATCAAATATTAAAATACTTTGAACTTTAATAATTTTTGCTATTATATAATTTAAGTAACGCCTGTTTTACAACACGCTTAAAATTAGAAGAAATTATTTTCATTTTTTTCCATAACTTAAAAAATCTATTATCTATAATATGATAAAATTAAATTTTTAAATTGTATCTAAATCTTTAAATAAATTACTAAATAATAAATTAACAGTTATTTACTTTTTTTCATTTGTGTTGGATTTTGAAACAAAAAGTTGAGTGATTAAAAGCCTGAACGGTCTTTCTACTAATAAGTAAAGGAACAAACCAGCTGTCAAACACATTACAGTGTCTGAAATCGCATCAGTCACCTGAAAAAAAAAAGCATAATCATATAAATTAGGTACATATCGTACAATTTTAACATTTTTATTATTATTAAATGTTTAATAATTAATAAATTAATTTTCATATCTTTTCATTGGCCAAATCCGTATAGTTTATTAAATCGTGTATTATGTAGGTACCTATAAATTATATTATATTATTATTCTTAAATGTTGGATCTACGTTTGAAATATTTTGGAACTTAAACTAATTTGTAATAATAATATTAAACTACATTTATATTAAACAGTAAAATTTCTTTGAACGAGAATTGTACACTTTTAACAATTTTAATTTGTAAACATAAATATCTATCGCATCCCATAAAAAAAAAATAATAATTTTTATTATATTATAAAAACGTATATTATTGTTACATAATAATTATAGTTATTATATATGTTATACAGTCATGCCTATTTATTATTGTTTTTTTTTATCCCTTATTTCTTTCAATATTTATTTGTACGAATGTAATATTACTTGTCAATTACTACAGCATTAGCATTGATTCTATCAAGTCCATAATAAAATATAGACAGTGTTATACTTATCTTTTAAATTCGTTAGGCATAAAAGTTTATATTTTCGTTAAATTTTTTACCGAGCTCCAAGGAAGTCGTTAAGTATTATTATTTTATTTTAGAAACTATATTCACGTTACGGTATATTGTAGCCTAACAGAGATATCGTAAACTGACGAAGTGTTAGTGTCGTTTATGTGCTACAATTTCATAGAATCGCAGTGCTCGTATTATATATACAATTGGCAATATAATCACATAATACGATACAATGTACAGAAATACAATAATATTAGATCCACATAATTCTTATTCTACGAGAATTATGTTTTTTCATCAGTTGCAATTTATGTTAGTTGAATTATCATGGACAAGTAAGAAGTAAAGTAATATTTTAAAAGACTTTCTATAATTCAATCATCATTCAATATAATATCTTAAATAGTCCGTAAATACCATAATCCTGAAAGAAATTACCACCCCTCTCAAGCTTTGAAATATCGAAAAGCAACTTTAATTAAATATAAGTAATAATTTGGTTCATTTGTAACTATGAGTAAAAAAAAAAAAAGAAAAATCCTTTCTTTCACACATTCAGTCCTCTGTGTATCACAATTTTTGTTATTTTTAGAAATTTTAAGTTTTTGTTAGCTAACAATTTTAAATGTTCACATAAATACTTTCAATGGACGTTTATAGGTGATAACGTTTAATAAAATATACCTACTGAAGTCCATTAAATGAATTAATATTCAACCTAAACCTTATATATGTATTTAACCTTAATGTACGTATTTTAGTTTTAAGAACAAAAAATAATTAATTTGTCAAATCTCTGACTCCAATTTATTTCGCATAATTTTTCTTCTTGTTTTCATAGTTCTGTCAATGGCTTTGTTAAAATATCAATATTCTGTACAATATTAACGTTTAGGTTTTTCATCATAGATTAAAAGGTACTTTCAAATTGTAGTTTAGAACCGTTCACTGCTTACAGATTTTTGGTGAAGTATACAATAGTATTATTAATTTATAAGTTAATATATAAAAAAATAAAATAAAAATATACTTATGAATAAAGTAGGTATGTAATTTAAATTAGCTAAGAAAATAAAACAATGATACAGTTGATTCAGTAGTTATAATCTTAATTAATAAATTACACTACATATATGGTATGTTTCTTATTATTATTAAAAAATAATTTTTATATTTTAATAATATTAATTATCTTATATATAATTGTTTTGTTGTTTTTTTTTTTAAGACGATTTCAATTTAAAAAAGTATGTGTGTTTTTTAATCAAATAGGTTGATTTTACTGTCATGTGGATAAGTTATAAGCAATTCAAATATCGATACTAAAATACAGTGATAAAAATATGAATAAACTGACATTTTTTTTTTATCATTTCACTAATTTACCTAGGACATGGATTCAATTAATTTAATCTTTTAAGTTTTACTACTCATACTTGGTTAGTGATTACGGAGTTCTTCAATTGGGAGGTTTAAAGTATAACTGCAATTAATTAGATTTCCTTGGTTATTTTAACGATTCATTTTTGAACAGTCTTTAGAAGGAACAGATGTCATCATCGTTTTAATGATAAAATGTTTAAGAACTTATTAACAGATTCCAACAAATGAAACAAATTGTAATTTGAATAAAGGTTTCATTACAGTAGTGACAGCAACATACAATATATGTACAATAAATCAGTGTGTTTTCAATTTAAATGTATAAATCTAACCTACTTCACATTAAGAGTTTTTAAAGTGATAATTATTTTATGGGTGTTAAAATTGTCTAGTTTTAATATACAACACAGATGATGAAAAATAAACAACGATTATATATTTCATTAAACGAATTTTCACGGTGTTAGCTATTTCTACCTAACTATTAATTTAATAATAATTACAACCACGATACCTTGTAATTTATTGCTCTGAAGCTTATTACCGATAATTATATATATATATATATATATATATATATATATATATTGTTTTATTTATATTGATTCTGTTATTTTTATTTTTATTTAATATATTAATGTACACTTACAAAGTTCCTGATATCAAAGTGATCGGGATTCCGCCTGCTGGCTGTGTCGGCTACCGGTAATATGGTATTCACCATATATGCATTAAAATTTAAACTGGCCAATGGTATAAATGGTTTCCACGACAGCACATTCTTCACTAAATCTGGAAAAGGAAAAAAACGGTAAATAAAAACAGTATAATATTATGAATTTATGATTAAAATATGATTCGTAAAAAAAAAATATTATCAACTTTATTTATTTGTACACGCAACTGAATACAATATCAGTTGTGAGTAATTGGTTTAGAAACCCACGCGTTTTGTCAAACGTAAACCGATCGCACAGTTCTTTCAGAAAACAATTCCTAGTAAATAATCTACAAAAGGATTAAAGTGACATACTGTTCGAAAAACCAATAATCTAAACACTCCCATCTTCCGCGAGCTAGATATCGTAAACTTTTGTAGATACCGCGGTGGATGTTTCATTTATTATTTAAACAAAACATTTTTTTTAGATACTTCACTGTCATAATAGGTAAAATAATTATAGGAATGCTGATTATTATTGTGTACGTGAAATTTATTCATTATTACACATGGAAATAATATTTTTAAACTATATTAATTTTACAATAATATACCTACATTAATACTATTAATGTTATTCACAGTCTATATACTTTTGATAGCATAAATTTTCTAAACGGCACATTATGAATAATTGCATGCTTAGTAAAAATGATTATAAAATATAAATTTTAATGTCCAATAAAATTATTGTAAATCAATGTTTTTAAGTATTATATTGTATAAATTATTTTAGGGTTAGGTACATATTTAAAATTTTGTTTAATTTATTAAAGTACTGTAACAATTACAATTTTTTAAAGATACATACAAAGGACATTTTTAAAAAAATGTTAAGAATATTCTTAATTTTCTTATTCAAAAAAGTTGCGTTTAATTACGTCAGTTTCGTTGTTCATTACTAAAATAATTAAATTGATATGCATTTAAATATACAATAAGATAATTTTGATATTACAAAAAAAAATGTAATATATTAAAATATGTTATTGGACGTAGGTAGTCTCTTCACAGATAATATGCACTACTAATTACTTTACTTACTCGGTGGACCAATTATAAGAGCATAGAGTCCTGTAACTAGACCTGCAGCCCAAACACTCCTTATCGTTGAACCATAAAGAGCGGCTTGCAAAGGATCATAAACATAGGAAGGGTGATAAATTAGGGCTCCACTGAACCATGTTGTTGTACATATTAGTGTTGAAATTGCCAGCAAAACATATGTCTGTGTCTGTTATAAGATAATTAATATTTGAATTAAAATAATATATTTGTAGTTTAGACATCATATGAGACGAACAAAAATTGTTAAATTGAATACTTTCACTTATAATTATTCTAATGTTTTTTATACACGTAATATTAGTTTGCAACTAATTTATGCTAATGTATACCTATTTTCAAATTTAAAATATGTTTTGTTATTTATTATAAACATAGATACTTAGATAGTTAGATTATATTTTATTTTATTTTAATTACAAAATATAACTATGAATCTCACCAAATTTAATTTAGTTGTACTCTCTTTTCTTCTATACAACAGATAACCAAATATAGCACCAACTATGTAAGGTCCAGCACGAGTATGAGATTTAATGTAAATTGTCATAAAATAATCATCATTAGTTGGATTTGTCGTGAAACTGAAAATACAAAGTTTGTTTTTAATTTTGATTAATTATGTAAATAAACATACAAAGTGTTTCATTTTAAGATAATACTTATTTTTTTTATTAATTTCAATAGATTTAATACTGTATATCACACATTCATATTATGTAAGTATTATAAATATTTTCTTAAATCGAAAACATATAATTACCTATTATAATAATAATATTATTATTTTTATTTTTTGTAACTTAAAAAAAACACTGTTTATTATAGTAATAAATATTTCATGGTTA
Organism: Pentalonia nigronervosa; assembly: GCA_014851325.1. NCBI lineage: Eukaryota > Metazoa > Arthropoda > Insecta > Hemiptera > Aphididae > Pentalonia > Pentalonia nigronervosa. The sequence continues at coordinate 227,079 of JACXSJ010000090.1, read as the reverse complement.
ATATTTTTTCATAAATCACATTTTTATTTTTAACTACGTGTAAGCCCCAGATCAATAACTATTAAAAATGTAATATATGTTGTAAAAGTTAATTGAATTTATAAAATGGCATAAAATTTATGAATTTAAATATAGACAATGTTGTGTTATTTTTTAGTTGTGTAGTGCTCATGTGCAACAGGAATTATTTTTGGTGTGTATACATTTACATTTCCATGCACACGACAACTTCTGTGGTTAGAATTTCATACTTTCGTGCATGACCAAACCGGAAATATCAATAATATGTTTGATATAAATTTTAAAAAATGTTTCCTCCTTTTGTCTAATGTATAGATCGTGTAGATTACTTTATTTACCTTTTGATATTAACTGTGGTAGCTACAGAGGCGTAATTACCATGTGGGGGGATTTGGGTGTTGTATCTTCCCATTACTTTTTTTTTAAACTACTAAACCACATTTATGTAGTAATTTAATATTTATGGGTACCTATATTTTATAGAAATAATACCAAAAACCTGAATCCTCTATGCTAGTTTTACACAACTAAGATAATATTATTAGTTATTACTTATTATAATAAACACTAATCAGTAATCACTAATTAATAATCACAATTTCACAAATATATTTAAATACGTTATATTATATTGTATTGTGCCATTTTAGTACAAAAAAAAAAAAAAAATACTTAGCGTTTGAATAGTATTTATTGTGAAGCGACGACGTAAATCAACGATGCACTAACGCCAAACAAAATGTATAATGTATAACTTACTATATAAATTATCCAAAATTATTATACGCCCTAAATACCTAACCCTGAAGAAGTACTTAATGAATAAGAATTAAAGCCACGTAAAGTGGATCTTTTATTGTGATTTATGATGGAACTGTATCCAGGTACCAATAAAGTTAAAGTATAATAGCTATTTGTATATGTGAATATTTAAATATCATATAATTATTTATTTTAATATATATAAGTCTTAAGGATTGTATTAAAAGGCACTAATGATATAAACCAATTTTTTTTCGGTGAGGGACGGGAGATGAGTAAATAGGTAAAATTATACAAACATTTCATCCCCCTCCCCTCCAAACATGATCAAATTACACCACCGTGTAGCTACCGTTTAACCTAAATAAGCAGTAAAAATACTGAAAACCGAATTAAACCTGTTTCAAACGTCAAAACTATTTTAAATCGACTTTCCCTCTTTCTTTGGATATACTTAGTTGTTTTCGAGAATATTTGAAACCGGTTTAAAATATATGCAGTTAAATTAAAACATCCAACTAAGAAGGTATTAGACAGACACGGTACATGCACACGTTTTTTGGTACCTAAATAATGAATGTATAAAATGATATCAACTGTATAAAATGTATTAAATTATATGTAATTTTTAGTGTCGTAGGGCATTATTGCCGTATACGATAATATACAATTATAAAAATTATTTAAATATACTAATAGAATGCGTAAGTTATCGAATATTCGCATCTAACTATTGATCATGTAATGGTACAATAAAAATAATCTTATCTCTCTCTACTACAATCACAGAAATTTAAAAATGCCAAGACGTTGTATATTGATACAGGCAAAGCATTAATTAAACTGTTAATTTGCAACTCAAAATGTTATTTAGATTATTTTTTTTAATTATATACAATATACAAACTTCACATAATATAATCTTTAAGTACTTCTCTGAAACCAGTTATTGAAAGTTATTATTTATTGAAAACTATTACCTACTTGAAAGCCTTTTAAATTTAATGTAGTATTGTAATTTGTCGTTAGTATACAGTTTCTTATTACAGTCATCCATTTAAAATATTCTATACATGAAATTATTTTTGAAAGATAAATTTTGAAATCCATACATAATTTGAAAAATCGCGAATATAATTTTTCAATTATGAAGTAACTAATATCAACACAAAACTTAACTACCTATAAAAAAACATCAGTAGTGAAAATATTCTTTAGATTTACTTACTCCATGTTGAATTGAATATTTCCTGGTTTCTGTCCAATAAAGGTGAGTGCAAATGGAATAGCAATAGAAATAGCCATAAGTAAGGAAGTTAAATACATTCCAATTTTAGGCTTTTTATGCAATGCATACCCTAATCCAATGCCGATTATCGTGAAATGAAATTCACAAGGCATGAACCATGTATGATATCCACACTAAGTACAAAAATAAAGTTTAAATTTAATGATAGGAAATTATATATTTACATATGTATTGTAAGTATTACATACCGTTTTATCGGTTGCGACGTAATTATTCAAGTACAACAAGCTTAACCACCATGTTTGTTGGCAATTTTTTTTGTCTGTTCCAATAAAAGCTTCCCAAAGGGGACCGGATCCCATTTTGTACTGAAGGGTAGCAAAAAAGAATATTATCACAGCATAAACAGGCGTTAATCTAAATTAAAAGGAATAAGACAAATATTAATATAAATTTTCAATTATTTATATTGAGTGGTAAATTAAATTGTAAATATTTCTGAAAATCACCTGAAATATTTAAACACCAATACTTTAAAGGGATTAATGAATGAAGTTTCAAGACGATCGAGTAGGATTAGGATCATTAAAGCTCCACTTATGGCAAAAAATGTGTCCACTAATAAGTCCATGTGAGAGGTGAATATCGAAATGAAATAATTGTAAAACACCTATAACAATTGTGATAAAAAATTATTATAATATGTATGTGTAAAATTGTATTACTGTTGCTAAACAATTTCAATGCGTACCTGTTCATTAACTTCGTAGTTTTGTAAAGGTCCGGGTAATCGGAAACCCCATCTGTGTCCAATTATGATAAGAATCATTGATATAGTTGTAGTTCCACATAATGGGGTGAGATCTAATCCTCGAACTACGCAATTTTTGTTTTTTAAACTTTGAATAGCGCGTCTGCCGGAAAAACACATGATCAAATCAGCAGATTTTGATTCTGAAAAATTGTACAATAATTATTAATTGTAAAAACGTCGAAGTATAATTGAATTATTCAATAAATTATATCATTATAATCCACAGATTTCCATTATGTACTATTTTTATTATGGATTTTAAGTTTAAACTGATATGTGTAATGCGTGTCTTGTTACAGTTTTAGTAATACGCGAAGACAGACGTTAACATACCTTGATTCCATTGCCATGTTACTCGTTCAGAATACACTGTGTAATCAAAAATTGTAGCGATTATGGTAAACGATAGCAAAACTACAATGAGTAATCTGTGAAACAAAGATAAAATATGAATTGACTCATAAATCGTAAACCGTATTATTATAGTAATAGAATATTACAAAATAATGCTTATTATCTTACACATAATATTTATAGTAATATGTTTATTATGCTTATAAATACAAATATTTCTTTGTCTCGAATATTAATAAATTATTAAAACTAACAACAAAATTAATGTTAATACTTTTAGCACATCATGATAATTTAAAGTCAGTTTTTAAAATTTAAATCACAGAATCAAAATTTTTTACCCTACAATGTATGGTGGTATACTTAATAATATGGCAGGTGGAAAATAAAAGCTAATTATGAATACAAAAATTATGAAATAACCAATTCTTGGAATTAATATTTTGTTAAATAAATAATACGTTTTTTGTATAGCTATATTATTTATAATTGACGGTAAGTTAATATTGATTTCTGTATTTGTAGAAATTCGCTAACAGTAATAAAATTTACAAATTATACAATTAGTATTTACCTATCTTAATTAAGCTTTTTGAAGTTAACTAGTTTGAATATCTTTTTTTTTATATTATGTATTTTCAATTTACCTTTATAATTTAATTTAATACACACCACTTTATAGTATTCTTTTTAATTTATATAACTTTATAAATGTATAATACATTCAAGCAATTTCACATTAAACAAAAAATATTAATATGTAAGTAAAAAATAATGTTAAAATTTTGAAATTTTAGTATATATAAAATGATTTATTTAAATTGAGTTAAAGGGCGGATTTTTCCACCCTAGTGCATAAGATAATTGACTAATATTAATAAAAAATAATAATACTATTTGTATACTATATATAGTACTATATTAATTCATGACTAAAATAATTCTTTTCAATATATTACATAAACTTATTATTATATATTTATGAATAAATTGTACTTTATAACCTACCTATATATTAATTTAATTTTTTTTCTTTTTATTTTGTGAGTTCTATGTATAATATAACTTTAATATGATTGGTATGTCAGTGCGTCCGTCGCATATATTGTCTAATCGATAATAATTATAAATAATAATTCTTGCAAACATTTATTTATTTACTTAATATTATAATTTCTCAACCATTAGAAATTAAATAAATTTAACGTTTTATTTCAATACATATATTTTTCTATGTTTAACTAATATTTCGTAAATAAATACTATGTATAACTGCAGCCAGAAGGTAGGTGATTATGATATATATATATATATCATAATAAAGCAACTGGATACTATACAATCAGTATTAGTCAGGTGTTTTACTCACGTGTTCTTTGTTCTAGTAATTTATATTTGAATTTTGATCAATGAGTGTGATTGGGCAACATAACACCAATAATTGTTTATATTTTATTTCATCAGATTCATAAATTGCGAACAGAAACCAAGAACTAAGCACACGTTATGCATTTATGCATGTGCTTACTGTTTTTCATAATCAGTTTAAAACAATATTTTGAATAACATTATTAATTTAAAACTTAACAATAAATTATTTTAATGACAAATCACAGACTAATATCACTAGTTTATCAGTATATAGCAATCACAGACTTTGATAGAATGGACTGAAAATGAACAGGCAGGCGGATGACGGGGAGATGTTTAAGGTTTAGAAGAATCTTATACAGTGGGAAGACGAAAAATATGTATCGAGCTCTATATTCATTGTCTAGTATTCTAGTTTATGTGATGAATATAGATAACGCTTGATACATCCTTGTTGTTTTCCTCCCGTACAAGACATTCCTAAAACTTTAGCGGCCCGATAATATAGATCTAGTTTCCAGTCCATTGCATTTTAGTCCGTGGTAGCCATTAGGTCTTAAATACAATCTCAAACCAAGGAGATCTAGGAACAACATAATGTTATTAATAACACCTTTGATGAGAATACCTAATTGTTTTAACCCTCATCAAATATTTATTATTATTATTTATTTTTATTTATTTATTTAAAAAAAAGGTTTTCTAATAGTTCTGGATTGAACAAATGAGAATCTACTATTTTGTTCATCTCATCCTTGGTCGCTATGACCTAGGTTTTGTAATGACATATGTCAGGGACTTCGTTATAATTTCCTATATACACGACAAAAAACAACTATAATAATCACGACTAATCCTCGTGTATTATAGCAGGAAATATGCTTAGTAAATGAATAACATAACACTAATATCTGTATGCAAATGGAAATTTAACAAAAAGGTTCATGAGTTCGGAAGCTTGCAAACAGTTTCTGATTCAAAATAAAACAAAAAGGTTTAATGATCTGCGTTTTTATAATATCATTATTTAAATAGATCAGAAGCTTTAGAACTATGCGGAGAGTGCGGCGTGAATGTCTGTGAACTGGTTTCATTTCTAGGTCACTGAACTTGTAAAAATAATTCACCAGACCTTAGACTAAATATATATGACCTTCAAATGTAAGAGTCTATAATATTAATAATTCCAATGTTTCCGCGAATAAAATGTTTTGAGTAAAGTTCAAACGTTTTGTAAAAAAGAGGTTTTAACCTTTCCAGTCCCGAATTATTTATTTTTTTTTTTGAAAAAAAATGTTATTTTGTTTTTATTGTTTTATAATATACAATTTGCTTGAAGAAATAGTCGGATATTTAAAAGTTGATAACATCAGTTTGTTTTTAGAAAACAATATCAAAATAATTGTATTATGCATAAGACTTATTTTATACACGTAATTGTAATTGTTTATGTTACGGTGATATTGTGTACGCTATCGGAAATTTATGGAAATACTATATGAGTATGTACCTACATTGTCTAGAAAGTCTCAAAATTCTCAATATTATGAAATTTATTCTATAACGTATATATTACACTCATTTTTGACAATGTTGAGTTCTATATCACATACATGGGTTCAGAAGAAATCGATTGATATTTTGTTATAATTCGTACTACTATTATATATTGTGAGCAAAATTATTTGACTTTTTAAAACGATTGGGGAAAACAAATAAAAAAAATTACTTAAAAACGAGAATATTTTTGCAACACTAGTTGTCGACAAAATTTTGTTTTTTTGAAATAATTAATATTGAATGACCGTTGATACTTAAAATTTTCACCAAATATATATTATATAGGTACTATACTTCTTATATTATATTGTATTATTATTTCCAAAAATGATATAATTTTCAAAACGTGTTTACTCTTTTTGCACTATTTATAGACATGAGTATTTTTTGATTTGCTTTAGATTTTTTTTTTAATAATTGTTGATAAAAAAAAAAAAATGCTTGGTAAAAATACTTATAAAATGAATACAAAATTCCTTCCCCATAAGTTGATCTTGTAATAATTTAAAAATGTTGAAACTACATAAGCACCACTTTCTGTAGATATTTATGGTTCAAACTTTAGTGAAATTTAATATTTAAACATTTTAAATAAAAAACTACGATTTTTTCCTCTAACAGTGTTAGTTATTTTGTTATAATTTAAAAAATATTATTTTTAAGAGCTTGAACTTTTCTTTATTATACGTATATTATTATTTTTATACTAAATGTAATTTTTAAAATATTTAGAATAATTTTATGATCTTTATACTACAATTCAATTCACATTACAGTAAAGTACATCACCATGTCGTTATTGACTAAATACATCATAATTAATAATGATTGTTTTTGCAACAATAAGTTAAACTTACAGTATTTCTAATTATAAAAATAAATGATTAATAGTAATATAAATAAATTATAAAATAGCATAAGGAATTATAATCTTTTTGGTTTACCTATTATATACGAATATATGGTAAAAATAATCATTAAAATAGAGTCAAATAAATTCAACCTTTAATAAGGTGTTATTTGAAGTTTAAAAGACTAAAATGAACAACTGAAATAATATACAGTTATTTATTATTAAATTCTAATTGTTTGTTACAGTTACTCAATACCATAGAATCTATTATACAGTAAACTGAAAAGTGACTTCTTTTGTATTTTCTTTAGAAATGTTTTATTTATGTACACTATAGGTTCTTATATCTATAAGCTAAGTTAAATATTTTAGTTCAAAACGTAATAATATGACTATATTATTTTCTTAAACTTATTAAATCCTTGTCCTTGACAAAGTTATCAGATTTAAAATAAAAGATGGTTAAAATTATTGATCTAAAGAGCATAACAATAAAAGCCTGTATCTTAAAACAATTAAAACAATTTTTTAATGCTAAATTCATATATAACACTGATTATATAATCGAAATCATAATAGCATAAATGACAACGTATTGAAAACTCAAGAATAGTAATTCTAAATGAAAATAAATAAATTCTAAAATATTTAACACTTAAATTAAAACAATATAATTATATTTAGCCATTTAATATTAAATCAATTGTATTTTGTTTTTTAACAAATTAGGTAGATATCTACTAAGTAGTAAAAAACGTACCTTTTAACTTCATTGCCTTAAAATTTCAATTAGACCTTCACAAATATCGTGTAATATTATACAAAACTATCAGTCTTGAATGAAATTTTAATAATGAATAAAATATAAAATTAATTATGTCCTGTATTTTTTTTTTTTTTTTTTTTTTTTTTTTTTTAGTAATAATGCAGTTTAAAATTAAAATTTAAATTTTTCTCCTATTTTGCATTTTTATTATAATTCATAATAATAACAAATAATGATAAAATTAAAATAATTGACTATGGTTTATTATAACTTATCAAAAATTATTCTGTTTTTAATATATTTTAATTACTTAAAACACAAAAAGTTCATTTAAAAAAGATTTGTTGTGTTTATATTAAATAACAAATAGTTTTTGGGTTCTTAAACGTTGTAATATGTATCATGAATAATTTGAAGTTTAAAAGACCATTCATAAGTATGGATTTAAATTATATGGGCACCATGATGTTTTTAAAATTAAAATAATTATTAATATACAAACATTTTCTAATGTTTTAAATATTTTCGAGTACCTATAATTAATTATAAGTACAAAACAAAAAATTCCATACCAAATTCCATAATTTAAGTTTGATGTGAATATGAAACTATTATAAAAAATCATTTTCCTTGGTACATAAAGTTTAATAACTTAAAAACTACTCGTTTGGATTTTAATTAATTATATAATAGTATTATATACTAATTAAACATTTTCATAAAGATCATTTGCTTATTTTTTTTTTTAATGTGAACCTATACTAACCTAACCTATGGTGGGTTCACATTAATATATATATGTTTGTATGGCCACAGAACACTCCTTTAACAGTCGATATAAAAAAAATATATATGTTTGAAAATATGATCTGAAGTACAATATACTTTTAAATATTAAAAATTCAAAAACCATAATTTTATTAAATACATTTATTATTCAAATATAAAATATGGTAAGCATGCATGATGAATTACCCTGTATATTTAACAAATAAATAGCGAAAGTTTTAGGTGATTATTTTTTTCGCATATCGCCAGTGGCCTTGTCTTTCTCCAAAGCACTGCAGGCGACCCTCATCACCCGTTATTTTACACGAGAAACAACAAACCCACAAAACATTACCTCAGAATGGCAATCAAGAAACGAGACCCCTGCAGTGCAATAGGTCTTGCCGAGACAAATCCACCGTATAACTTTCGTGGGTGCAACAATAAAAATTCGTATTTCTATAGGTTCGCAAATTTCACGTTGAATCTCATTAGACACACAAAATAAACTAGTTTACCAGAGGGATTGCTGAGTGCAAAAATAATACACAACACTTACTTCATAAGACTTGTAAAATTATTTTATTTCACTTAGCAATCTTTAGACAATATTTTACTGAAAATAATTTAGAAAAACGTTTGGTTTGTGTCTTTGTTAGTTTAAGAACTCCTCTATATTATCTCAATGCTTAAAATCCCTTAAGTGTTTTTAATTTAATCGTATAAAAACTTACACAAATGCTATATCATAAGCAGTATATTCATCGCCTGGGCGTTCCGCTTGAGTACACATATTTTCAGCAACCGACACGTTTTCAATCACGTCTAGCTTGTTTTCTTTGATATAAGATCTGAGATACGTCTGAACATCCAATGCTGAACATGACGCAGGCACACACAAAGCCCATTTTATCATATCCAGACGCTGCTTGAATCTTGCCCCGCCATACTATAAAATAAATAATGATTGAAAATTTACAAATAGGGTGTGGATATATAGTAATTATTACATATTTTTTTTTAAAAAACATGCATTTTTATAATTAAATTATTAATACAATCAAGCAACTTATATTTAATTTTAAACTGAAATTATAAAATTATAACAGAATTATGTTTACCAGAAAATCGTAATTAGTCACAATAACCGAATATTACCTTTGTTTTTGATAGCGCGATTTATCTAAGGAATAATTTCTCTAATCATGTCCTGTAACTAGGGCTGCCATCTTTGAAAGATGGCAGGCCCGAATGCTGGCCCAATAAGTAGAATAAAAAAAAAATTATCACCAAAACATCTCTATAGATTGTAAACTAGTCATCATGCATATCCGTTACTACATCCAATACTTATGAGTAATGAATGTGAAAATATAGGTAATGAAATGAAAGAAATATTAATCATATAATCTCTATTTCTCTATATTAAATTATGTAGTTTTCCGAAAACTCGAAGAATAATTCACCAGACTTGTAGCTTGTAGTTTTATAATATGTAAAACTGGAGTATCCTTGTAAAACCGAAGAGATGGCAGCCCTATTCGTAACTGTAATATGCAGTTTTACTTTTTGTACACATTTTATATAAATAGATACTTTACTTTTGAAAGAATCTCATGTTTTTATTATTTTTATAGCTATTTATTTTTTTTAAGTGTGTTCAAAATATTTCAGCATATTTTTGCTATTACAAGATTGATATTTTATAACGTTTCGTTATAATTTAATGCAGTAAGGTAAAGGTATAATACAGTCAACCCGTGTTCACCTTTCGCAGCTACGTCCCCTATCATGCATACAAAAGTTAATCTCGGCCCAACTTTAAAAAATTCACGGTATATCATGGTTAGTAAATGATACCATAACTGCAATAGCCAATCAGAGCAAGATAAAAGCTACACGACACAATAGACGACGTAGCTGTGAATAATTAAGAATTCTAATACAGTAAACAATATACATGTACTACAATTTTGTTTTAAATTTGTATATCAAATATATCACACAGATTCAATTTTTTGCAATGTACTTAATTATAATTTTTACTTCTGACATTTTATGGAAGAAGCTACGAGAAGCATTCGAAAATATAGTATTCATTATTTTTAAAATTAGTGTATTGATTGTGAAATCACTTTTCAAATAATTAATACTTATCAAAGATCTTTATTAATTTGTTTTTGCCTTGTTCGACGCTTGAAAGACAAGAGATTATTACAATCACGGTATTCCGTAATTAATAAAAATGTTAGTTTTTTTCCAAAGTGTATTTTAATATTTTATTAAATTAAAAGCATCAAAATTATTTTAATTGTACATTGTTTCTGTTCGAATATTCTTTATAATATATTTTGTTAAAAACATTCATATAATAATATTAAAAATGTATTATAATGAATAATAAATATAAAATAAAATATACTTGATGGTTATTTTCGAAATAATTTTAAAGACAATATTATGTGTTTATTTATTTATTGATATTATTGATTATTAATATTCATCAATTTATACATCATGCTAAGAGTTTCTCGATCGCTCTGTTATTACATCATTAATTTCATTTGTCACCAAACATTATTATCATTTTGTTATTTAAAATTTATATTACACTTGTAATTGTTTTACTATAATGTTTTTAAAACATTTATATAAATCACTTAAATATGAATAAAAATCAATATGTTTACTGTTATGTATATAAAATAAAGAATAAGAACTAATATTTTATCTTATTATTGGATTTTACTAGTTATCTATGATTATAAAGCAGATAAATATAGTATATTGATCTAGGTTATTCGCTTATTTTTCTATTCTTTTATTATATTCTTTAATATTTTAAAAGCAGCTGGTATTTAATTCAATACTTGACAAGATTTTTGTTATTTTTTTACACTTATATTTTAAAAGCATGTTTCTAAATCAATGTCATTAACCTTGTCAATAAAAAAAATAAACTCCGACTATTATTTAAGGTTCAAAAAATTCACCGAATGCAAGCGCGTATCTGAGATTTTATTTCAGGGCAGGTTGATATAATTTGAACAAGGAAGATTATTATAAAGCACCAACCAGTCCGATTATTATTTAGTATAACTGGATAAATTAGTCCAGTTATTATAGTGAAGAAAGATGCAAAAAATACCGTAAACTAATAGTAATTCAAAATAATTTTTAGTTGCGTTAAAATTATTTTATGCTAATATAATGTGATTAATGCTATTTTTTTATCGAATTAATAATTAAAAGAATATCACACAGAGACTTCACATTAATGACTTGGCGTAAACCTAGGTTTGTAAATTATGATTAATAAAAAATAAAAACTTACTATGAATATTGAAATATTAAAAATATTTAAATAACATTTAATATACCCATTATAATAAATTATAATGCATTTTGAAAAATGTTTTAAATTTTAGAAAATGTTAGATCTTAATTTCAAAAAAGGGGAAACTAGGTTGTCACTTGGCTAAAGAGTATATGACAAGTGTACCTCGTCATTAAGTAAATTACTGTAATATATGTGCTAAATTAAATAACTAATAATTATTGTATGTGAAAAACGATTCTAAACGAAGACGGTCAGCCCATCTATAATTACAAAGTATATTTAATTATAAATTTATACTACTATTGCAATCATTTATTTTACTATTAGTAATATGGTAGTTTGAATTAATTTTTGCTGAAAACATTGCTTCATTATATTTCATTGTTTTAATAGTATTTATTATTATTATTAACTTTTGAGTTAATAATACAATATTACCGTATAACAGTGCGAGTAGGTTCATGGTAGAAAATATAAGCAATAGCTTAAAATTAATCTGAATATTTTGAAAATGACTTTAGTTTTTAAAATAATAATAATATATGAATAAGTTTCAAGTCCTCATGAATAATATATTTGAATTACAACAAAATATTTAAAATTGTTATTCTTCGTTTAAATCTAATTTCGTCTAAATTTATATTTCAAATGTCCATATTAAAAAAATTGTACCCATGTATTTTAAAAAATTTTAAATAGTTTTAATAAAAACTTGTGAAGAATTTTGGATTTAATTTTTAAGCTTTTTGACCACTTACAATTCTTGATACTGTCATTTATGAATACCATGCTAATTTATAAATTATATTTACTTACTGCCATAGTGCCATATTCAAACAATTATTATTAGGATATTAGGACAATTATTATTTTTATAATTTTTAAATTATAGTAATTACTCAATGATATTAATCTATTATCATTTTTATAGTTTATTAAAATTATCTGAGTTGGTTTCTATAATAAGCAATGCTTTAAATATAACATTTATTTTAAATTTTTGAAAAATCATTTTTAAGGATTATTATCCTTAGTTTATATTGTATCCATTTTAATAACTCAAAAACTCCTTATTCGAATTTTATACTTTTAAAACGCATTAACGTTTTCAAAAATATTATCTGCTTTACAATTTACAATAAAAAAAAGTTGGTTTACATTTGAAAAAAAATGTTTGTATCGCTTCAAATTTATTTGGTCCTTATATTAATTTAAATAATCAGAAACTGAATAGATTTATTATTAGAGAAAGGAATGGTAAATCTCCCAGTATATAATACATTTTAATAAAAATAAATTTTAAAAAACAATTTAGTATTGTTATTAAAAATAAAAATTCATTACATTTTTAAAAATGATAAGTTATTATCTTAATAATAATACTATATTAATTATTATTATACTTGTGATTTTGAATAGGTATTGAATGTAAAAAGAATAATACAATTTTTAAAGCACTATATAATGTTAAATTTGATTGTCTTAAGAATATATTTTAGGCATATTAGCATGTATTTTATAATATGTTTAAGACCATAAAAAGCCCATTCCTAATTATCATAAATAAACAAGCTATTTATGAGTATAAACTTGGCTCTTTACTGAATTAAATAAGACTTTAAAGAATGCCTTAAGATCATAACTAAAAGTAAATTATAGCTTAAACATGATATTTTGAACTTCATATAAAATAGTTATAACTTTAAACCTTACATACTTACTAACCTATAGACTAAACTTAACTATTAATTAGTATTATAGTGGAACCAATATATGGCATACAATTTTACAATACCAATATTAAACATATAAAATATCAATCGCAGGTAGTTGTTTCATTTATTTACCATGCATACAGAATATCATTATAATATCTACACAAAGATAATTATATGCTTAATAAGATAAATGTCATATGACATACTGTAATTCATTGTTGATTTTTTAATAGATTGATTACACTGTACCTATATAAAGTTTATGATAAAAACAGGATTTTTGTACCGAGGACGACAGAAGGTTGAGGTGAGCAACAATCATCAATATTTATTTTACAAATCGAACAAGGGTATTCAAGGACTTAAATTTAAAGTAAGTTTAACTTATTCAGTATCTATTTTTATAATTTTATTATTTTATGAATATTCCCTATATATATGAAACTATAATATTTAATTTTCTAAATCAGTTACAGTTTTTATATACAAAATATACAAGATAATAGACAAACTAGTTATCATTGATTTTATATGATTATTTGTCTGGTTTTTTTTTACGACTGCCTACAAACCTCGTACTTTTGTAACATAAAATATGTTATGTACCTATTAATTATTTAATATTATTTAATCACCAAAGTCGTATTCAATTCACATCAATATTATTATAATGATATTACTAAAAAATAATTGGTTTCTCTTAAGCAGAGAATGTTAACCATTATTTATTTTCCCTCTCTAATTAACGCGCAACATATACAAATTACGTTCATCAGAATCAACTGTGTGATGTTAACTTTAATATTAAAGTGAATTGACTTATTATCAAACTTAAAGGTAAGAATATTATCTAGAGAATCTCATAGGTCTATATTGATATTTTAATTTTAAAATGAGATTTAACTATATAAAACATTACAATTTTAAAACGAGCATAATTCTATTTAAAATTAAAATATCAATAAAAATCCTATGAAGTGCTTTAGACTATATTCATAGATTTATGATTGATAACATGTCAATTAACTGTAAAATATTAAAACGATTAGCACAATATTGTTACTGCTGAACGCAAATTTTCTATGTGCACGTAGATCAGAAATAGAAAACAAACAATACGCTTAGAATATCCTTATTGGGTTAAAAAAAATAAAAACTACTTACGTCATAACGTAATAAAGTGAATATATTATGACATAACAACAGCAGATGTTGTTAAACATAAAATCTATACGAAACAAATGAAAGATTTGTTGTATTATAAGCGAAAATGTTTATATTTGGCTTTACAGTCGACTATTTGAAAAACGAGTGCGCGTCGAAAAAATAACAAACAGTGCGCCTACCTATTATAGAATGATTTAATTCACTAATAAGGGCAGAAAAAAATTATCTTACGTAAATCTTGTGCCAAGCTGGTAATAACGGATCATACTCTCTCGCAAATGGATCAGCATAGGAATATTGAGGCGGCACATCAAGTTTGACATCAACGAGACAATATTGGGCCTTAATAGGTTTAGTTACCTGCAAGCACTCGTCAAAGTCTCCTAACTGGAATCTGTTTCCCGACAACAGACCCACTGCTTGTTTCGCTGATGCATCCCACACTAGAACATAAAATAATAATAGAGTAATTAGATTTTTTAGAGATTCTATATACTATGAAAGGAAACCCTTTTATACACCCGTTATTTTCATTTATTCATCCTCATAATCCGTAACTATGGTAACATATCATCATGATATTATGTGTTAAATTATTTTTATTTAGATATGTTTTGTTATTTAATATAGTAAGACACAATTATAAAATGATTTATAATCTAACTTTTATAATTAGACATTTTTCAATGGTTTATGATGTATCATATTGTATGTTTATATACATCTGAATTTGACCTTAAATTCGATAGTCTTAAAAATTATCGGCTTGTACTACTCTGAGTTCCTAACAAAAATCAATAAAAACACTATTTTTTCTAAAGACAAAAAAAAATCTTCATAATATAACATTTTGATAAATCATATAAAATCAATATTTTTTAATATCTAAATTTAATATTATGATTATTACCTATATTATAAAATAACCATTGAATTATATATAAAAATATTAAAACCCAGAAAATTAACACGCTTAAAAAGCAGTCTTCATCGTTTGTATTAATAATATTACGAATTTCCTGCATGAATCATTTGAAATTTCAGAAATGGGGCTGGCTGAAACTAGAAATAAATGTAAATATATTAAAATTTACAAAAAAAAATTACAATTTTAAAATTATGTTATGCATTAGTATGACGGAAGCAACGCTGCATATACGGGTACGATGTCCTTTTAACGAGGTTGAGTAAATGGTAAATAGTAAATACTATGTGTGTGATTGTGTAAATATAAATTATTAATATTATGCAATAGGTTGTACCAACACAAAATAATAAACAAATACACACTAGCTACCATGTACAACCCCCTTGAACTGCGTCATACGATTTCATTAGCACTTATACAAACTAACAACAGAACCATTTTATTATTATTATTATTATTATAAGACTAGGATTTTTATACATTAGCATATTTGTTTTCTTTTGATCCAAGTACATTGGTTATCAGGTATGTCCACGATTTGGCTCTTACTGAATTAAATGAAACAGTTTTGTTTTGAATATTTTAAGTTTTTGAACGGCTGGTACCGAACTCCGTCCCGGGCCCCCTATGGTTCCGTGACCGAAGACCGAATTCCGTCCCGGGGATGGATAAACTATGTCCAAATTCCGTCCTACTACCTGTAACTATGATATAGGTGGCAGTAACATTTTCCTTCACATTTTCTCCAGGCTTAGGACTGGCAGCTTTGCTGGCATGTTTAAAAATGTAAAATCCGGCAAAACAGCCTTATTTATTTATTATTAATATACGGAGCAAAAAAAAAACTCCATTTACAGTATATGCCATTTATGTATAAATAT